>PVJC01004256.1:0-65133 GCA_004026665.1 Murina feae
GGTGCTCAGCTCTGATGTACGTCAAAGGCAAAGCCAACAGGAAGTGCTGACCGATCGGATGTTGGATGTGAGGAAAAGTCAAGGATGACACTGAGGTTTTGGCCTGAGCAACTGGAGAGAGGGTATTGCCACTAACAGATGGGAAGGCTGAGGCAGGAGCAGGTGTAGGGGGAAAGGTGAGCTGAGGCTGAGGTGTTGGGTAGGGTGGATGTACAAGCCAGTTCAGGAGAGAGGTCTGGGCTGGAGAGAGGTATTTGGGAGTTGCCAGCACAGAGATATTTAAAGCCACAAAATGGAAGAACACTGAGAAAGCCAACAAAGGAGAGGCCCAGGGCTAGAACTAAGAACCTGGGGCGAATTTGCAATTAAGAGGCAAAGAGCCCTGGCTGGCAAGCTCAGTGGTTAGAGCATCCGCCCTCAGAGTAGAAGGTGGTGGGTTTGATTTCCGGTCAAGGACACATAGTTGGGTTGCAGGTTCAATCCCCAGCGCCCATTGAGGCATGTGCAGGAGGTGACCAATCAGTGTGTCTCTATCACATCTCTCCCTCTATTTCTCCTCTTCTCTCTCTCTCTCTCTCTCTCTCTCTCTCTCTCTCTCTCTCTCTCTGTGTGTCATACACACACTCACTCCCTCCCTTCTTCTAATCTCTATGAAAATCCTTGGGTGAGAATTAAAAAAAAAAAAAAAGAGGCCAAGAAACAAACGCACTCTATAAGATCAGGCCTGGGGCGCCACTGTCCAGGTGGGTCACAGTCCTGACCTGCCTGCCACCTTTCATCTCCCAAAGTCTCCTCTCTGGCCAAGGACTGAGCAAGGGTCTTCCTCTGCTGTCTCCACAAACACAGGTTTTATAATGTCGTGGGGGTCCTGCTCCGGTTCAGGAGGACGCCAAAGCCCGGTTGAGCAGGGGGTGTTGGGTGGGTAGCTGAGCCCCCTTCCCAATAAGGCCGTCTCTGCACCCAGCTTTGGGGGGCAGGGCATACCTGTGCCCCAGAAAACTGCGTTCTGATCCATGGCATGGGCCCTTGGTGTCATGAGCAAAGTCCACATGTGAGCAGGGTCAGCCTTTGGAATTCGGGGTCCCCTGCGTGTCCCAGAAGCCTGTGAGGCAGGTCCCTGGCCGAGGGAGAGGCTGGGGATTTTCCTCGGTCTGACCAGCCTGGCGCCCTCCCCCCCAGGAAGGAAGAGCAGACATTCAGGGCCCAGCGATAACCTCAGGCTCACCGAGTGCTGCCCCGGGTCTGAAGAGATAAGCGAGGAGCTAAGGGTGTGCTCACGAGGTCATGCTGTCCTTTCCTCACATCTCTTCCCGCCTCCGTTTTTAGTGACACAGTGTTGGTAACGGGGAAAATGACAAACACTACAAATCAGAGCTGTTTCCTGGGAGAGCAGGTGTAGGGACACACCACAGGGGAAGGGACACGCTCCAGGCCACTCAGCCGCAAGGTGCCCTTTCCCCTCAGTGCAGCCTGAGCCTGGAGGGTGCGCCTGTCAGTGGGGCAGCAGACATCGGGGATGGGGGGGGATGGGGACAGGAACCACATGCTGGTGCAAGCCCCCCTGAGGTGTGAGGAGGAAAACAGCTGGGGAATAGGCCACGCCTACTTGAGCCTCTCCTGCCAACCCCAACCTTCTCAGCTAACCCTTCTGGTCAGACCCACTCCTGGGACCCCTTTCTTACATCTTCATCTTCCGTGAAAGCCCCCAGTTCCTTGAGAAGGATGCCTAGCCTCCCTTCCAGAATGCCCCCAGTGGTACCCAGGGCTGCCATGGATCTAGCACCAGAACAACCTGTGGTGGCACCGCTTTTTTAGCCCATTTCTCAGATGAGAACATCAGGGCAGGACTCAGTAACATAGCCAAGAGCACAAAGGAGTGAAATCAGGATGCAGATCTGTATATGACTAGGTGGTGAGTCTCTGCTTTTAACCTCACTCAACTCCGGAAGGATTGGAGCAGCAGGGAGTTCAGGCCCCGAGATAAGGAGGATAATTTACTGTGGAAGGGCCCTTGGCCTGTTTACTTCCTGCGGTGAGCTGACTGATTAGGAATCTAGCCTGGGTCCAGCTCCCAGAGCCTCAGGCCTGCCCCTCTGAGCCTTCAGAACCTCTTCCTTCTCTTCTTTCAAGGGGTGGCTGGCTTTGGAGAGAGGGCAGGGGGCCATCGGCTCACACATGGGCTGAGACAGGGCCCGGAAACCCCTAGAAGGGAATCCTCGGCTCTTTGAGGAAATCCTGCTGCCCGCAGTCTAAAAGGCTGCTGGGAGCAGAAGAGCTGGCGGGAAATCCCAGCTGCAGGTGAGCCTCCAAGGGGCTGCTTTTTACATCAGAGCAATAGGCGCTGGGGGCAGGGCCTGGTGGGGGAGGGTGAGAAGGGGCCTCTGTCCTTGCTGTGCCCTCATGTGCTGCGTGTTCCTGAGCAGTCAGTGCCCCACTCTGCCCCTCCATCCCCCACATACCAAAGGGAAAGTGAAGGAAGTCACCCTCCCTGTTACCAGTTCCTGGAGGAGTTCACACAGATAACCCCCTCTTCCGCGCTCTCCCCACCTCCCGGACTCACTGTCCCTCCCTTTCTTCTATCCAGCTGGGCTCCCACTCGCCCCTCTGCTCTTCTCCTGTCCCCACTCCCTGTTTTCACTCTCCCTCCTCACCTCCCGCCTGGCTCAGCCCTGACTAGAAAGACTCCAAGTCCCAGGGACAGAGGGACGCAGTGAGCTGAGACCCAGAGCCCTGGGGTGGAACCTGGTCTGGTGTTAACTTGCTGGGAGAGCTTAGATAAGTCATCCCCTTCCTCCGGATCCGTTTCATTTTCTGTTTTGTTTTTGTTGTTTGTGCTTGTGTTGAACAAGTTCTTTATGTATTTTGGGTATTAACCCCTCATCACATAGATGATTTGCAAAGATTTTTCTCTCATCCAGTGGGTTACCTTTCCATTGTGATGGCTTCCTTTGCTGTGCAGAAGCTTTTTAGTTTGAGGCGGTCCCTCTGGTTGCTTTTGTTGCCTTTGCTTTTGGTGTCAAATCCAAAAATTCCTTGTCAAAACCAATGTCAAGGAGCCTCCTGTCTGTGTTTTCTTCTAGGAGTTTTATGGTATCAGGTCTTACATTCAAGCCTTGCTTTTGTTGCCTTTGCTTTTGGTGTCAAATCCAAAAATTCCTTGTCAAAACCAATGTCAAGGAGCCTCCTGTCTGTGTTTTCTTCTAGGAGTTTTATGGTATCAGGTCTTACATTCAAGCCTTTAATCCATTTGGGGTTCATTTTCGTGTAAGGTGCAATCTAGTGGTTTCCTTTCTTTCTTACGCTGGTGGCTATCCTGTTTTCCCAGCACCATTGATTGTTCTTTCTTCATTATATATTCTTATTCCTTTCTCATAAATTAGTTGTCCATGCCTGTGTGAGTTTATTTCTGGGCTCTCTGTTCAGTTCCATGATCTATGTCTGTATGCCCAAACCATACTGTTTTTATTACTATAGCTTTGTAGTATAGTTTGAAATCAGGGAACATGATGCCTCCAGCTTTGTTCTTTCTCAGAATTGCTTTTGGGGTTCCATACAAGTTTTAGGGTTGTCTATTCTATTCCTGTGAAAAATGCCATTAGAATTTTGATAGGGATTGCATTGAATCTGTAGGTTGCTTTGGGTGGTATGGATGTTTTAACAATATAAGTACTTCTCATCCATGAACACAGAATATTTTTCAATTATTTATATCTTCAATTTCTTTCATTAAGCCTTATAGTTTTCAAGTATAGGTCTTTCACATCCTTAAATTTACTTATAGGCAATTTCATTCTTTTGATGCAATTATAAATGTGATTTTTCTCTTAATTTCTCTTTTTGATAGCTCATCATTAGCATATAGAAACGCAACAGATGTTTGTCTATTGATGTTGTATCCTGCAACCTTACTAAAGCCCTTTTCAGTGTGACCATCTTATCCAGAGTTAGTCCCAGGCCTGGCCTCTCGGGCACATCAGGGCATGAGGGGCCCTGACCCCCCTGCGCCCAGCAGTTACCTGTTCCCCTCCTTCCTGAACTTCCCAGACCTTGGCAGTCCCAGGAGGGTCTGAAGCTGGGCATTGGAGGACCACACTCCTGGGTGTTGGCCTTGCTAGAGGAAGCGGGACAGGCCTGGGCTCTCCGCCACTCCTGGCCAATCCCGGCTAACGCTGGCCTCTCCTGGGTGGCACCCAGGGGAGTTTTTGATCTCTCCTGTGGAGGGTGTGCTGCGGGTCCGGAAGGATGTGGAGCTGGACCGGGAAACCATTGCCTTCTATAACCTGACCATCTGTGCTCGAGACAGGGGGGTGCCCCCACTCAGTTCCACGGTGAGTCTGCGGCCCCCATTCTACTGGCTTTACCTTGCTGCCCCCCAGAACTTTCCACAGAGACTGCTGTCTCCAAGCCCAGAGCGGCCACGTGCTCTCAGGGCCCCTAACAGACTTGTGAGTGGATCTTGGGTCTCGCCCAGGGAGGCGGGACCTGGGGCCTGGCAGCCATGGCCACTCCGACTTGTCCCCCCACAGCAGCTCTCTGGGGAGGCCGCCTTGTGAGCGGGCCTCTGCCCCTGCCACTGCCATTTCCAACTCGCCTCTGCCTCTGCCTGGTCTGCTTCCCTCTTATCCGCGTTGTCATCTCCTCGCCTTGTTCATTATCATTCCTCTTCCTCTTTCTCTGTCTTCTCCATGGTCTGCAACTGCCCCTTCCTTCCTCCCTCACCACCCCTCGCTCTCCTCGCTGCCTCCCTCCTCGCCTGCTCCTTGGCTACCATGTCCACCTCCCTCTCTCTCCCTCTCTCTCCTCTCTGTCTCCTCACCCCCCCTCCTGTCCATCACCCCTTCTTCCTCTCCTCCCCCCGACGCCCCAGATGCTGGTGGGGATCCGGGTGCTGGACATCAATGACAACGACCCTGTGCTGCTGAACCTCCCCATGAACGTGACCATCAGTGAGCACAGCCCCGTCTCCAGCTTCGTCGCCCACATCCTGGCCAGCGACGCCGACAGCGGCTGCAATGCCCTCCTCACCTTCAACATCACTGCAGGCAACCGGGAGCGGGCCTTCGCCATCAATGCCACGGTAGGGCCGGAGCTGACCCAGGGTGTTCCCCAGCGTTTTTCCTAAAAAGGGGGGCCCTGCCCTAGAGGCTTTCCGACACCGCTGTCTGGTCTCCTCCTGGTTCCCTTTCCTCCTCAAGCCTCCTTCCTCCACTAGGACTCAAGAGTCTCAGTGGGCAGCATGGAACCTGAGATTCCCAGCTGAGCCATCTCTGGGGTCCCCGTCACTCCCAAGGCTTATCATGTGCAGATATGGGGCCAGAGCCTCAGCACCACTTGGCTCATTTGACTTCTTGGAGTGTTACCAGCTGCTGGCATCACAGGGTCCTGAGAGGCCCCATCCCCTTGAGACAGCAGCAACTGGGTGCTCGGGGGTCGCTCTTGTCCTGGCCCATTTCGGCCTTAGAGACCATGTCTGCGGTGACTTAGGGAGAGAATTCACGGGTGTGTGAAGCGCAGGCAGAGCAACTGGGCATCTGTGGCCAGAGCTCAAAGTGGGGAACAGGTCACTACTGAGCTCACCAGCCCTCCCCTTCCCAGACAGGGATCGTCACCGTGAACCGGCCCCTGGACCGCGAGCGGATCCCAGAGTACAAGCTCACCATTTCCGTGAAGGACAACCCGGAGAACCCGCGCATAGCCAGGAGGGTGAGGCTGGAGGGCATGGTGAGGTGGGGCGAGCAGCCGAGCGACCTGGCCGAGGGGTTGGATGCAGAGGCCTTGGAGTGAGCAAATGCCGGGTTCAAATCCCAGGCCTGCCTGTCAGCAGGCGTGTGACTTTGTCCAGGCAGTTTCTCTTTTCCTTCTGCAAAATGATGTCCCTGAGGGTGCGGAGAGGACTCAGAGGAGCCAGTGTCTGCAAAGTGCTCGGCCTGGTGCCTGGCACATGGCACACACTCAGGGAACTCAGCCGTCATCTCCCCTCAAACCACTGGCGCTTGGGCACACACTGCCGTTGTGTGTGCTTATGGCCTGCGTACACTCACAGACACAACTCGGGTGCATTTCCCCTGAAAGAGTGGCTTTTCCCTCAAAAGCCAAAGAAACGGCTTCTCTGTACTAAGCGGGGGTGGGTGTTGCAAGCAAACGGTCCCTTTGGGGGTAGGTTCAGCCATGAGGTCTGGGGCAGGACCCTGACCGAGAGTCATTGGGTCTGGCTTAGCTCAGCTCTGCTTCTGACTCGTTGCGTGGTTCAGCCAAGACACTACCCTTTCTGGGCCTCAGTTTCCACATCTGTATAGGCCGAGGAGACTTGTAAGTCACTGGCCTCTCTCATTCTGTGCTCCTCTCTCATTCTCCTTCTCCCGCTTCCTCTCCCCTTCCTTTCTCTCCTGTTCTCATCCCCCACCTCTGTCTGTGCTGTAGAGGGCCTGGGCCACCCCGGGAAGCAGCCAGCATGGAGTGGGGCGAGTCAGGAGGCTGGGGGGCTGGTCCCCACTCTGCTGCTAATTGCCGTGCAGTTCAGCAGTCACCTCTGAGCCTTGGTTTCCTTGCCTCCGCAGTGGAGGTTCTGAGAGGTCAGAACTGTGATTGGTTTTTTAAAAGCGTGAAATGCAGCCCTGGTGAGAGTTGGGTGAACTCTGATGGGGCATCAGGCTGGCCTAGAAGGTCTGAAAGCCACCACTCATCTTCCTGCCTGCAGTCTTTCCTACCATGAGATGAATCTGTCTAAATGCCATCTCATCCCTCCTGCTGTGAACATCACGGCACCTCTGTGAAGAAGTTAAGATCCCATTTGCCAGATTGGAAAACTGAGACCCAGCGAGGGGCAATAGTTTGCTTAAGGCCGTGCAAAGAGCTGCTAGCACAACAGGGACTTGAACCCAGGTCTCTAGACCCCTAGTATGGGCTTTGATTCCCCACCCTTGAGCCCTGACCCCACATCTCTCAGCCTTTGGAGCACTTTGCTAGGATGTGCCTACAGCCTGCCCCCCATCACACCTCCCACAGGATTTTGACTTGCTGCTGATCTTCCTTGCGGACGAGAATGACAACCACCCCATCTTCACCGAGAGCACCTACCAGGCCGAGGTGATGGAGAACTCTCCTGCTGGTAGGTGCCGGGCCCACCCGGGAACTCCTGCTGCTGCCAGGCACCACCTGGTGCCAGAGGCCTGCGGACCCACCTCATCCCGGAGGTGGGCCCAGCTGAGGCCTGGCTGGGGTGGCAGCCTCACCACAGAGCTGACAGGTGTCAAAAGGTGTGGACGGGAGGGAGGGAAGCAGCTCCAAGGGGCTGCTGGTTCTCTCAGGGGCCACCAAAGAGGCCACAGGTGTGGTTGGAAGTGACCATTGGTCCTCAACGTGGTCTGAGAGCAGCCCCAAAGCTCCTCAAGGGGGATAGTGAGGTGTAAGGACACCCAGGATGGGAGCAAGCCCACCCCCCTGCTCCCTCCACTGCAGGAGCACCAAGCATCCTGGAGGCTTCTGGAAGCTTCTGGAGCATCTGTAACCCGGGGCCTGCGTAGGCCAGCAGAGCTCTTTCCCCACACACATGCACGGAGCAGTCTCACCTCCCTTCAGATGGACAGTCTCCTTTTTCCTGTCCCCCAGGAGGGCCTCTCCCTCTCCCTCCCGCCCCCAAGCTGCTCGGATTCCAAGTCAGAAAGAGATGCACTGAGAAGCTCCTTGCCTCTGGCTGGGTGTCCCCCTATGTGACCTTGTTTCTCAGTCCTGCCTGTGAATATGCTCATACATGTGCTAATACATGGTCACGTCAAGCATACAGGTGGGCTTACACACATGCACGGACACACATAGGCATGTGGGTACCTGTACAGTGCGCTCTGTGTGCAAATGGGCCCACCTGCAGAGCCAGGGCGCCCGGGCCTGCGAGTGCCTCCGTGGCCTTGTGCACAGAGTCTAGCACACACGTGCATTTCCAGTCATGTATGGTCAGACACCTGTATAAAGCATTGTGTATACACGGGGACAGACTGGAGGGGTGTGCATACCTCGATGGGGCCCACGCCCAGGGAGAGGCTGTCAGGGAGCCCCCAGACCCTCCCTCGGAGTAGCCAGCCTCAAAGGCTGCTGGGAAGGCAGGCGTGCTCCGGGGGGGCCCTGAGGGGCCTGCTCACCACTCTTGTGTTTTCTCCCCAGCAGGGCTTTGAGGCCGCTCCCCAGGCATCTGCGTCAGTCTGCCAAGGCTGCCGCAGCCGGCCCAGGGCCTCCCCACCCATCCACCTCACCTCCCTCTCATCCATCGTCAGCCATGGCTCACCGGGAAGGGGCGGGGGCGGGGGCCGGGTTGGCCCTGCAGTGACTCCTCTCCCCCTGGTCCAGGGACCCCCCTCACAGTGCTCAACGGGCCCATCCTGGCCCTGGACGCGGACCTGGACATCTACGCTGTGGTGACCTACCAGCTGCTGGGCGCCCAGAGCAGCCTCTTTGACATCGACAACAGTACAGGTGAGGCCTCTGACACCCAGTACTGAGCCTGCCCACTTCTCCCAGCCGGGGCAGGAGGGGCCGGGGCTAGGTCTAGGGCCTCCCTGCCCGAGCTGGGTTAGGGCACTGGGGCCAACACAAGGGACCTGCTAATACATAAACTCTCAGCCTAGACAGAGAGCCCCCAACCCACTCCTCCATCTCCCTGTGCCCCGGCCAGAGTCAGGCCCCTCGTCGGCCAGAAGCAGCCAAAGCTCTGTCCCCAAAGCAGACCCAAAGGTCGCCAGAGACCACGTCACATCAGCCTGGTCCTAGATAATAGACCAGTTGGACAGGTGACACTAAGGAGGGACATACTAGCTCCTCTCTCAGCCGAGCAGGTCAATCCATTCCAGGCAGGACTCTGTAGACCTGCCGAGGGCACCTGGGGAGGGGACAGTCCCAGGAGACTGGCCCCCAGGGGCCTTCCCTAAGCTTTGGTCGTTGAGCCTTTGGGGAAGAAGGTCATTTGTGCTTTCTCTGCTCCTCTTCTATCTCTTCCCACCTTGTTCTGGTCATCCCACAACCCTCCTGGCTGGCTCTTGCCCTCCCTCTCCCTGCAACCCTTGCTCTACGCCTCCCTGGCTGGCGGCCCCGGGTGTCAGGCGTGGTGACAGTGAGGTCGGGTGTGGTCATTGACCGGGAGGCCTTCTCACCTCCCGTCCTGGAGCTGCTGCTGCTGGCTGAGGACATTGGGCTGCTCAACGGTACCGCCGACCTGATCGTCACCATCCTGGATGACAATGACAACTGGCCCACCTTTAGCCCTGCTGCCCTCACCATCCACCTGCTGGAGAACTGCCCCCCAGGTGAGCAGGCCGGCCCCCGGCAGGTGCTGGCAGGTGGTCCGTGGGGGTTGGAGCCTCACAGGTTGGAGCAGAATCCACCCCCAGCGAGAGGAGGACAGGCAGCAGGGTGGGTAGAGAGAGGCCTGGAGAGGGAGTCAGGAGATCCAGGCACCCGCTCGCTTCCTGTCTCTGATCCACAGTGTCTGGTCTGCAAAACGAGATTATTAAGAAATGTTCCTGCCCTGACCAGTTTGGCTCAGTGGATAGAGCCTCGGCCTGAGGACTCAAGGGTCCCAGGTTCGATTCCGGTCAAGGGCATTGAGGGGTGTGCAGGAGGCAGCTGATCGATGTTTCTCTCTCATCGATGTTTCTGACTCTCTATCCCTCTCCCTTCTTCTCTGTAAAAAATCAATTAAATATATTTTTTTAAAAAAAGAAATGTTCCTGGTGGAAAAGACTGTTTTAAAGTCAAAATAGAATTAATGAGATGCCCATAGAAATCAAATAAGATCCTGGGGGTAAATTTTATTCTGAAAGTCATCTGGAAGAATGAGAACATTTTTTTTTGCGGGGGGGGGGAGTATAATAAAACTAAATATTAAAACATATTATAGAGCTACAGTATTTAAAACCATATGATGTGAACTAAAGGATTTGGGACAAAGTAGCCCGGAAACAGATACCAGTAAATTAAAGAATGTAATATTAATGTGATAAAGGAAACAAACCATTAGTGAAAACTAATTAGTGTGCAAAACATCTATTAACATTTAGTGTAGAATCCTACCCTTTATAAGACACCAAAGTGAAGTCCAAAGACATTCTAAAGAAAAAAAATTAAAAGTAGACCACAATAAAAAGTAAAAGAAAAGCTTTAGGTGAATATGTATCTGTCTTCAGGATAAGAAAGTTCTAAGCATATAAGAAACAGAACTTAAAAAGGGAAAAATACTGCCCTAACTGGTTTGGCTCAGTGGATAGAGCGTTGGCCTGCAGCCTGAAGGGTCCCAGTTTGATGCCTGGGTTGCAGACTCGATCCCTCCCAGTAGGGGGCATGCAGGTGACAGCCAATCAATGATTCTCTCCCACCATTGATGTTTCTCTCTCTCTCCCTCTCTTTTCCTCTCTGAAATCAATAAAAATATTTTTTTAAAAGAAAAAATACTAA
This sequence comes from Murina feae, assembly GCA_004026665.1. Lineage (NCBI taxonomy): Eukaryota > Metazoa > Chordata > Mammalia > Chiroptera > Vespertilionidae > Murina > Murina feae. The sequence continues at coordinate 10,441 of PVJC01004256.1, forward strand.
ATTTTGGTGCTTATGCTAGTACATTTACACTTCTTTACTTCAAATAATTATAACCAGTACTGGAAAGGCAAACAACACACTGAAAAAAGATATTTGTCACAAGTTATCATAATTACATAATTTGTATAAATTGATAGAAAAATAGAAGACAAAAACATACAATTTGCAGAAGATACAACTGATCATTAAATTATTTAAAATGTTCAAGCTCACAAATAACCCAAGGATGTAAAATGAAATAAGGTGCTGTTTTCCTACAAAATTGCAAACATGGAAAGTCTGTATAAGATACATGCTGCAAAGCTGTGGTGAGAAGGGTCCCTGGTGAACTGCCAATAAATGAATGTTATTGTGACGGTTTTAGGAGAAACCGCTGTGCTTAGCTCCTCCCCACTCTCCCCCCAGGATTCTCAGTCCTTCAGGTCATAGCCACAGATGAGGACAGTGGCCTCAATGGGGAGCTGGTCTACCGAATAGAAGCGGGGGCTCAGGACCGCTTCCTCATCCACCCGGTCACGGGCGTCATCCGCGTGGGCAATGTCACCATCGACAGGGAGGAGCAGGAGTCCTACAGGCTGACTGTGGTGGCCTCGGACCGGGGCACTGTTCCTCTCTCGGGCACGGCCATCATCACCATTCTTATCGATGACGTCAACGACTGCCGCCCCGAGTTCCTCAACCCCATCCAGTCCGTGAGCGTGCTGGAGTCAGCCGAGCCAGGCACTGTCATTGCCAATGTCACGGCCATCGACCGTGACCTCAACCCACAGCTGGAGTACCACATCGTCAGCATTGTAGCCAAGGACGACACCGACCGCCTGGTGCCTGACCAGGAGGACGCCTTTGCTGTGAATATCAACACAGGTACAAGGGCCTGCTCCCCATTCACCCCTGCTCCAGACACCCTGCCCCCGTCTCTTTGCTCTCTGCTTTCTTCCGCACCCTCCTCTCTCTCTCTCTCTCTCTCTCAATCTCTCTCTCTCTCTCTCTCTCTCTGCCCCCCCGCTCTTCCCTCAGCTGCTCCTCTGTCTACTCTACTCCCCGCTGTTGAGAGCACATCCTTCCCTCTCTTTTCTGTTTCTCCCTTTGTTCCTTCCCTCTCTCCTCTCTCTTCTTCCTTCTCCTTTGACCAGTTCCTGTCAGTTTCGTATGAGAGTGCCCCCTCACCACCTCTTGCCAGCATTAAGTATTATAAAGTGTTTAGGTTTCTAATTTTCTAGGAAAATTGTACCTTGCATTTCTTTAATAACTAGTTAGTTGAATACTTTCTTTATATGTATATTGGCCATTTCAATCATATATATTTATATACACACACACATATGTATATCTTTAATGACTTTCTTAGACCATCACAAAACAAAGAGAAATGTGGCCTATCTTTTATGATTTATGCAGTTTATTATAATTTTGATGGTTTTACCATTTTTCCCAATTCAGTTTTTTGCTCCTCTAGGAGTTAAGGAGGACCATGGGACCTGCCACGTATACTTCCTGAAAGGCTCAGGGGGTGACAGAAGAACCAACATGACTAACACTAAATGCTAAAAAAAATGTTGTTTAGAGAAATGCATAGTAAAACAGCAATGAGATATCAGTTTCCAAATGTGATTAGCAGATATTAGACGCTGGACAGTATTGAGTATTGGTGATTATGTGGGCACATCTGACCCCTCAAACACTGTTATAGGAACTTAGACCCATTCCACCAACTAGATAGCAATTTAACACAATTGAACTCACACCTTATGGCCCAGCAATTCTGCTCCAGGTAGAACTTCTCAAGGAAACTCTCAGGTCAATAATGAGACTATCTGAGCATGTTCACTGCAGTGTTGGAGGCCACATGGGCACCCATCCTTGGGAGATCAGAGACTAAAACATTCTGTGTACACACCATGGGATGCCAGGCATCAGAAGCAATAGATTAGACTCACACAACAATGTGGTGAACCTTAAAAATAAGTGCTTACTGAAAAGCGTAAGAAATAGGGTGGGCCATATATATATATATATATATCTCACAATCCTATTTGCATAAATATAAGACACACAGAGAGAGAAAGAGACATGCGCAAAAAAATAAAATAAGCCCACGTGATTTTGAATACATTACAACGGTTGCCCTAGAGGAGAAGGGCAGGGGTAAGGAGCCTTGAAATAAAAGGGAATAGATACATGCGTAAAACAAGAGCAGTGCCAATGCCGATCGTGTGCAGTGAGCCAGAGTACGATTAGCTCAGTCTGCAGCAGAGGCCTAGAGGAAGAAAGCAGTGAGGAAAACCATGAGCACTAGGAGAAGTCACATAGTTTAGCTGAACCAATCCCCCCCACCCCACCCCTTGCAGTGGTTGTTCAGGACCATGGAGAGCTGCTCCATACCCCTGCCCAACTTTATGCTGTACCTACAGTACCGATGCCTCTGCCACTTTCCTCTCTCCTGTCCTCCTTCCCTCTGACTGACTCTCTTCTCTCTATTTTTCTTTCCAGTGTCTTCTCTGCCCCTCTTCCTCATGCTCTCCCCACCTGCCTTGCTCACCTTCCTTCCCCCTTCCTCTCCTACCAAATGGGCTCCCTCTTCCTTCCCTGGCTCCCTTCCCCTTTGCCTCACAGCCTCCCTCACAACCTCCCTCCCAAACTTCCCACCCCGGTCAGCTCTGAGCCCCATAGCTCCCCCCCGCCATGCCCTGCTCCGCTCCATCCCCTCTGCACCTGAACTAACTGATGTTAACCCTCTTCTCTCTTCCTCACGGCTGGCAGGCCCACAGGTTTGAGCTCTGTTTCTCTGTCACTTCCCACCTCATCTCTTCTCTGCTTCACCCCATTGCCTTCCTCCATACCCACCGCACCCCCACCACCCTTCCCATCCTGTGGGGCCAGGCCAAGGCCGTGGCCCAGCCTTTGCAGACTGAATGCAGCCATCCTCTCCCCATCCTCGCTCCCCAGCCTCGGGACGGGGAGCGAGAGTAGGAAGAGGAGGAGGAGGAGGCAGCGGCCCAGGGTAAGTGACCTCCCCATGGCTGGAAACCTAGGAGGACAGCAGCCCAGCAGGGGGACCTGCCATGGGGGAAGGAATCCCAGAGACCTCAGTCCCTGAGAGGGAGCTGGAAGGGGAGAGAGGAGGGTCCACCCAGATGAGGCAGATGGGAGGAGGCCCACCAGATCCTCAAACAGGCAGGGAGCAGAGAGGGCCCAAAAGAGCAGCCCTGCATCAGCTAAACTAGATCGTCCAGTGGTTGTGAGTGGGCAGGGGCTCTGAGAGGCAGCGAGAAGGAGAAAAGAAAACTCCTTGCTAGTCCAAGTCCCTCCCTGCCTAATGGAGACAAAGGAATAGCCCTGACTGTCCCGGCTGTCCCAGTGCTGCCCCCCTGCCAGAGCACCCCCTCAGCAGTTTAGCAGCCTTGAACTTGAGTTATACTTGGTCTCTGTAGAAATCAAGCATTCTTGAAACAGAGATAAAATACACGTAACAAAATTCACCATCTTAACCATCTTTGAATGTATAGCAGTGTCCAGTATACTCACATTGTTGTGGAATACAAAGCATTTTTAAACAAGCAATTACATGGCATTCTGTGTGTGCCAGGCACTGTTCTAAGCCCTTTTCTCCTTTCATTTTTATAACCATCAAAATCACCCTATGTGGTAGGTACTGTAATTGTCCTGATTTTACAAATGAGGAAACGGGTGCAGAAAGGTTAAATAATTTGTCCAAGTTCACCATCTCGAAAGCAATGAGTGATGTGTCCTAACTTGCAGGTGGCTGTAGCTCATCTCAGCCAAAGATGAGATCAGCAAGAACAAGGTCCATTGGGGACCACTGCCCTCAGTGGGGATTGAGTGAATGGGCCAGGAGTACCCCCTAGGAGGCACAGATTTTAGGGGGTTCCCCTCGGGCTGAACCTGACCTGATCTGGTCTACAGGGTCTGTAATGGTGAAGTCTCCCCTGAACCGGGAGCTGGTTGCCACTTATGAGGTCACTCTCTCGGTGATTGACAATGCCAGCGACCTACCAGAGCGCTCTGTCAGCGTGCCAAATGGTAAGGTTCCCCACAGGCATCTCCTGTTGGTTATTCGGAGCTGATCTGGGCACAAGGGGCCATCTGGGAACAGCAAAGGCTTGGCCCCAGGAAGGAAGCAGCAGGAACCAGAGGGGTGTGAAATGGCAGCTACAGTGAGGCCCAGGTTGGCCATGTGTCCCCATTGTTAAGCAGAGCTCAGCAGTAGGGGATCCAGAAGCCAAAAGTTGGGGGAATTCATGAAACCCAAGTCTCAGAGTGAGAAGGAGGCTTGGTGGAGGCTGGATGGGAACCGAGAAAAGAATGGTTTAGAGACTTAGGTCGGAATCCGTTATCAGAACTGGTAACGAGGATGTGAGACAGGAACCCCAGATCTGATAGGAGCCACAGGGTCCTAGGAAGGAAAGGTGATGGAAGCCCAGACATCACATTGGGGTGCACGAGAGGAGAGGGGATCGTTGCTGCCTTCTGTAGGCTGGCACAGGCTGTCTTGCCTGCAGCCTGAGGCATGAGCTGGAAGGGGCTGCTAGGGGCATGTCTGCTTATCTTTATTGCCCAGAGGACCAAGTTTTCAGGAAAGAAGGGCGGACGTGCTCACCTACACGTCCCACACTCAGAGGACAAAGAGCTGATCATAGAGAGGTCATGACTCAGGAAGCAGAAGACTGAATCATGGAAAGGCCTCAGGGGACAGGTTAGGACACTAAGCACAGTAGGCCAGGGGCTCCACCAAGGTGACTCAGCCGGGGTAGAACCCAAGCTCCTTTCCTTATGGAAGAATGATACCAGGCCAGGGCCAAGGGTCACGACCCACCAATCCAGCGTGGGTCAAGCTACAGGGATCCCTGGAGGGCTGTGAGGTGCTGCCATTCGCTCCAGGCATAGCTGAGACTTAGGAAGGCCCAGCCATATTGGTGTCTCTTGCATCACCCTCCCCCCTGCCTTCACCCCAGCCAAGCTGACAGTCAACATTCTGGATGTCAACGACAACACGCCCCGGTTCAAGCCCTTTGGGATCACCTACTACACAGAGAAGGTCCTGGAGGGGGCCACCCCGGGCACCACGCTCATCGCTGTGTCAGCTGTGGACCCCGACAAGGGCCTCAATGGGCTCATCACCTTCAGCCTGCTGGACCTGATGCCCCCAGGCTACGTTCAGCTGGAAGACTCCTCAGCAGGTAGGGCTGGGAACATAGGTGTGCCTGCTACCCTCCAAGAGGGACCATGGCCCACTTCTCACCCTCCAGTAGTTGCCCCACCGTGGCCCCTCGATGGGCTGGGCCAGAGCCAATATGGCCAACATTCCTGCCAGATGCCCAAACGAGAGGAAAGGACAAAGTGCTTTGTCCTAGATTGGGATGGAAGGCCCCTTTAAGGTCTGCTGGAAACCTGGAATATTCCACCGCCATCGCTCTCTGCCACCCAAGCTGTCCCTACAGCTGTCCCTTGGTATTTAAGGGCATTGGTTCCAGGACTTCCCCAGGGGAACCAAAATTCATGGATGCTCAAGCCCCAGAGTCAGCCTTCCATCCATATACACAGCTTCCTATCCACAGATTCAGCCAACAGCAGATTGAAACCTGAGGTTGTGGAGGGATGACTGTGTTAGTGTCACTCAGGAAGAAAGCCAAGAGAGAGTGTCTCAGAGGAGGCCCTGGGCATGTTGGTGTTCATCTATTTGACCCGTGGGAAGCTTTCCTGCCCCTCCAGTATATAGAACAGCTGGATGCCAGTTGCTCTCAGTCCTCTGACGTGCCACTGGGCAGGGCTGACTGACCATCCTCCTTCGTCAAGGGACCACACCTGCCCCTCAGAGCTCTAGATCCTTCTCTCCATACTATGCAGAGCTTCATAAGTGAGGAATGGCCCAAATGGCACTGGGCATGCCTCTGTGTCTTAGGGAAGGTCATTGCCAACCGGACGGTGGACTACGAGGAAGTGCACTGGCTCAACTTCACAGTGAGGGCGTCAGACAACGGGTCCCCACCCCGGGCAGCCGAGATCCCCGTCTACCTAGAGATCGTGGACATCAATGACAACAACCCCATATTTGACGAGCCTTCCTACCAGGTGGGTGGCCAGGCCTAGTGGGTCTCGGACCTGTGCCCCTTCCTGGGGGCCTTTGGTCATCTTTCGCTACCACCCTACCAGCCTCTAAGCCTCACAGTGGTGACCGCCCCATGAGCAGCCTAGTGCCCTGGGCTGTCTCTATCAGTGAGTTCCTAGTGCAGGGCCTGGGCTGGAGGACTAACGTTGGCTACTCTCTCCCCCTGCCCATCGGGCTCCAGGAAGCTGTCTATGAGGACGTGCCCGTGGGCACAGTTATCCTGACGGTCACTGCTTCCGATGCCGACTCAGGCAACTTTGCCGTCATTGAGTACAGCCTTGTAGATGGAGAGGGCAAGTTCGCCATCAACCCCACCACGGTAAGCGGGCAATGGAGGGCGTGGGTTTGGGAATAGGGAGTGGAATGGGCCCAGGGTCATAGGCTGAGGAGCCACCAAAAGTATTGCGGTTCCCCCTGTTTCCGGGTGCTGCCGCTTGGAGATCTGTAACCTCCAAGGTTTTTTAGCTTCGTCAGCCCTGTTCTCAGAGTCCCAGACATCCTGTAGACTGAGGCCGTTCTGTCCCAGCAGGCATGGAGGAAGTGGCCAAAATCTTTGGTAAATAGCCCTTTGTGGGACAAAAACTTCTGCTCTGTGTCCCCAGCAGACTAGCAAACTTTATTGGAGTCCCGTGTGACCACTTTTTGAAACTGTCAGGAGAGGCATAGGCGGCCCTGCCGACCGTGAGCACAGTGTTTGAGCGCCTCCTGCTGGTGTATATGTGGCCCTGTTCCCAGTACCTCCCCCAGGCTCCCACAAGTCTCAGACTGTGGGAGAGCAGAAACTCAAGAGAAAGGAGGGGTGGTGGTTTCAAATGTCTACACATGGGCTCCAAGCTACTAGTTCAGCACAGAAGGAGCCCTGTGGCCGAGGGGTGTTTGGTCAGCCTGGGCCCTCCCCAGTGGCTGGTCTGGACCTGGACTTTCCCTCCCACGGCCCCTCTCCTGCCCACATCCCCTCATTGTGCCCGCTCAGCAGTGTTCTGTTCTTCCTGCTTGGTGTGAGCAATCAGACACGCTCCTGGCCTGGCCTGTGACTCGGTGGCACATGACCATACACCTGGCCAGGCAGTACGCTCCACCCTCGGCAATTGCCCCGCTCCAGGTGGATTGGGGAAGTGAGGGCTGGAATGAGGGCTCCGTAGGAGCCGGGGCCGTTGTCTCTTCTGCTCAGCGCTGTATCTCCAGCGCCCACAGCAGGGTCTGGCACACAGTCAGTGCTCAGTAAATACCTGCTGGACGGATGAAGGACCTGATTCCATCCTCCTCCTGCCAGGGCGACATCTATGTGCTGTCCTCTCTGGACCGGGAGAAGAAGGACCACTACATTCTGACTGCCTTGGCCAAAGACAACCCTGGGGATATAGCCAGCAACCGTCGAGAAAATTCGGTGCAGGTGAGGGCCAGGCCAGGCCAGGGACTCCAGGGATGGGGGCTGTGAGGCAGCGAGAAGAACCTTCAGAGCTTGATGACTGAAGAGCCACCCGTTCCCCTCAGAGACGTGGTGGCCAGAAGGAAAAGCAAGAGCTTCGCCGGGTGGGTCACAGTGGCTGTGGCTGAGGGAGACGGGGACTCGAGCAGAAATCTCTTGTGCCAAACCTCTCTGCTAAGGCAGAGGGACATGCCCGGGTGTAACCCGGATAAAGCCGGGGCTCACCTGGCCCGGAGTGCCCGTGTGTCCCATCGAAGGAAACACGGCCCGGAAACCAAGCATAATGATAAAGCAATTTTCTTTATTTGTGTTGGAACCAAATTCACAACCCCAGGTCCAGCGTCCACACAGGTGCTCCGGGGCCAGTGGCTCGCCTCCTAAGTTCTACCTCATTCCTACCCCACATCCTACTCCATGGGGCTCTGCTTTCTCTTTCTTTCTCCCGCTTCTTTCTGACTCGTCCAGTCACGTCCTTCTGCATTCAGCTCTCCCTACAATAACCTAACCAACCATCCAAAAAACTCCCCTGGGGAGGAGGTGACAAGCTGGTGGACGAGTTCGCTTAGCAGGTGGGGGAGGGGCTAGGAGCACTCACAACATCGGAATCTGCCCCGGTCACATAGCCACGAGCTGTGTGGGGAGGGGCACAGGACTTGGAGTCAGAAAGCGAAGGTTGCCTCCCTCCAAGGGCTGTGGTGAGTCGGGCGGAGGAGGGGAAGGGAGGGTCTCCTGGCCTGGTGTGGCCGTGGGACCCTGGACTGTGGGGTCAGCAGAGAGAGCCACGTTCCAGGCCAGATACAATCCCAGCCAAGACGGAGCCTTCGGGGGTGGAGGACTCGCATCAGCATTATGGTCCAGAGACTAGAGTGTGAGACGTGGACGCTGAGGGAAGGAGTAGAGGGCAGAGGAGGTGGGGAGCAGGCAGGCTTCCTGCCTCAGGCCCCAGACACAGAGTACCTGCCCCTCAGGCCGGGCGCTACCCACCATCACACCCTGGAGCACACTGTCGCCAGGAGCCTCTCCACCCCTGAGAGGGAAGACATATTGTCCCCAAAGTACAACCAAGGACATTGAGGCTCGGGGTTTAAGTAAACTGTTTGAGGTCACACTCCAAGAGTGGGCACTGTCCACCCCTGCTTACTCCTCTGCGACTGGGTCACCTGAAGTAGCTCCCACTATGCCCCTGACCTTTGACCTCAACCTCCCCCTCCACACCCCCCTCCCCCAGGTGGTGATTCAGGTGCTAGATGTCAATGACTGCCGGCCACAGTTCTCCAAGCCCCAGTTCAGCACGAGCGTTTATGAGAACGAACCGGCGGGCACCTCGGTCATCACCATGATGGCCACCGACCAGGACGAGGGCTCCAACGGGGAAGTGACCTACTCCCTTGAGGGCCCTGGTGAGGGTACGTAGCCGGCTCCTTACCTGTGATGCCATCGGGGGGAGGGGGTGGGAGTGGCAGGCTGCCTTAAGGATGTCTCAGCCAGAGACATGCCCTGCTCTCTGCCACCCCTGCCAGAGGCCTTCCACGTGGACATGGACTCGGGCCTGGTGACCACCAAGCGGCCATTGCATTCCTACGAGAGGTTCAACCTGACCGTGGTGGCCACAGACGGCGGAGAGCCCCCGCTCTGGGGCACGACCATGCTCCTGGTGGAGGTCATCGACGTCAATGACAACCGCCCTGTCTTTGTGCGCCCCCCCAATGGCACCATCGTCCACATCAAAGAGGTACGTGTCTCCCAGGGCCTCCTGCCTACAAGCATGCCTCTTCCAACACCCAGCCCACTTCATCCCACAGGCATGCCCGCGAGCGAAAGGGGGGGCCCCATTGTGAAGGTGGGGAAACTGAGGCCAGAGCAGGGAGCAGACTTATTCTGTGCTGCACAGGGCAGTGCCGAACGATGGTTAGCAATATGGGCTGTGTCCGCAAAAGGTCTTGGGTTCAAGTCTAAGTCTATCGCTTACCAGCCAAACTACCTTGAGCAAGTGACTTCTCTGAGTTTGTTTTTCCCTCTGCAACATGGGACTAATAATCTCTAGCTACTAGGGTTCCCCGAGAAGAACAGTCTCCCCAGAAACCCACTTCCCCCATCCTGGTCTCAAAATAAACATACAGGCCCCTTCCAAAGGTCTGCTGTTCCTGCTGACACCAAAGTGGAGACAGCCTGGGGGTTGAGGATGAGCATGAAAACAAGAAGCCAGGGGCAGTGGCTGCGCTCCCGGAAACTCCCCAATTCTTCTTTCCCCCTTTCGCTGTCTCCTACCCTTCCCGCCTTCCTCTCAGCACCCAGGCCCACCATGCCCCCTGGTGGTACAGTCAGGGTGCCTCCCACGTGCTGTTTGCTTCCCAAACATCAGCCAGTCTCTGCATCGCACAGCATTGGCCCCGAGTTCTTGCTGTCACTGTGTCTCCTCTTGGAGGTCCCGCGGAAGAAAGTCCTGCAGGGTAGACTCTAGGAAACGCTGCGCTTCTATATTGTGACCTGCTGCGACTTGCGCCTGTCTGACGATTGAGTGGTCCGTCCTCTTTGCTTTGTCCACTAAGGGAGCTCAGAGCGTCCAGCCCACCTTGAGCGGCCCTGCAGGGTCTTAGCACACACACCATGCCTCCCACCCTCAGTCCCGTTTTCCTGTCAACCATTTCTTTTCTCTAGCCTGATTTTTAAAAAGTGTGTTCACTCTTATTATAACTTACTAGAGGCCCGGTGCACAAAAATGTGTGCACTGGGTGGGAGGGGGGGTCCCCTCAGCCTGGCCTGTGCCTTCTCACAGTCTGGGAACCCTTGGAGGATGTCCATCAGCTGGCTTAGGCCTACTCCCTAAGCAATTGGGCCTAAGCTGACAGTCAGACATCCCTCTGGCAGCCCAGGAGTGCTCGGGGGATGTCCATTTGCCAGCAGAGAGCAGGCCTAAGCTACAGTGGGACATCCTTAGCGCTGCTGAGGAGGCAGGAGAGGCTCCCATCATCACCGCTGTACTGGTAGCCATCAGCCTGGCTTGTGGCTGAGCAGAGCTCCCCCTGTGGGAGTGCACTGACCACCAGGGGCAGCTCCTGCATTGAGCGTCTGCCCCCTGGTGGTCAGTGTGTGTCATAGTGACCAGTCATTCCCAGCTGTTCTGCTGTTAGGGTCAATTTGCATATTGCCCTTTTATTATATAGGATACTTTCTGGCAAACTGCCTTAAATCCTCCTTGTGGAATGAGGCAGGATCTACTTCTTTTCCATAGCAGAGGCCCCATTACTGACCTTTTCCCTTCAAGGGATCTATATTTTGAAAGATTCATTTTTCCCAAACAACCAACATCTGTTACGAAATTATCTGTTTGTCATCCCACTTTCTGTTAATTAACTGTAACTGCCGTTCAGAGTGTCCGATAGTCATGGTCAATGAGATACACAGTGAAACCATGCTGAGCCAGTCCTTTTTCCACCAAAAGCAAAGAAGCTTGTTCTTTTGCTTGTGTGCTATGCAGCTTTATCGTGCCTGGGTCAGTGCATGACAGCCGTTAGGCATTTTGATATCTTAGACTTAATTCAAGGGACATGGGAGACGGGGGCTCAGAGAGGTTTAGTGGCATGTTTGGGTCACGTGGTATTATAACAGACTAGAATCCCGGTGTCCAGTCTGCATCCACCGTGTCACCCTACCTACCTGCCCCCCATTTTCAGGTACCCCATTGAATGGAGGGTTTTGAGGATGCCTAGAGCTCCTGTGACTGGGGTAGCAGAGAGCAAGACAGACCTGGGAACAGCGGGCAATGGAGTCGGAGGGATGAGGGTAGCCACTGGACAGGCGGTCACCCTAAGACAGGTTGGAGCATGGAGGGTCCCAGGCTGAACCACCAAAGGACAGTGGCCTTGGCTGGGGGTGCGGTGAGGGGACGTTCCAGCAGATGCTCACACTCCAGTAGAGTCCAACCAGCAGGCAGCCATTTCCTAAGGATGCAGAAAGGTGGCAAGGACATTCTGCTGCAGGGCAAGGAAGAACGAGAGCGCCAGGGGGGCCTGGGAGCGGGGATTCTCCCAGCAGCCTCCCTCCCTTCCCTCCGCAGGAGATCCCCCTGCGCTCCAACGTGTACGAGGTCTACGCCACAGACCAGGATGAGGGCCTCAACGGGGCTGTGCGCTACAGCTTCCTGAAGACCACGGGCAACCGGGACTGGGAGTACTTCACCATTGACCCCATCAGCGGCCTCATCCAGACCGCGCAGCGCCTGGACCGTGAGAAGCAGGCTGTGTACAGCGTAAGGGCGGGGCCAGCTCAAGTGGGCGGGGCCAGGGAGGGGGTTTCCTCTGGGTGCAGGGCCACCACCTTCTCACCTAGATGTCTTCAAGGCTGGTGGTCAGGCCCCCAGGAGTGTCCTTTTGGGGCCCTGTGGCTCCTCTTCTGAATGTGCTCTTCCACCTCCAGCTCATCCTGGTGGCCAGCGACCTGGGCCAGCCAGTGCCTTATGAGACCATGCAGCCCATGCAGGTGGTTCTGGATGACATCGATGACAACGAGCCCCTCTTCCTGAGGCCTCCAGTGAGCTCGCACCCATCCCCCACACCTGTCACGCACACCCAGGGACTCCCTGCCTGCAAGCACACATGCGCATGTCCTCCCTTCTGCACCCTTCACATATACATATGTGGTTGCACCCAGAAACCCGCATAGTCTTAATAGAACAAATACTTATTGAGCAACTACTATTTCAAAGCACTACCCATCTGTCAAAGCAGAGAAAGATGCCAGACCCTTGAGCTGACCCCTCCTTAGTGCCACACTGTGCACGGGAAGCCTGAACGTCAGCTCTGCCTCCCTGAGTGGGGCTGAGCCCCGCCTGTGGACTTGGTGCTTTTCCTTGCGTGCATATGAGACGGCGACCCCTGGTCCAAACCTCCACTAGGGTAGTGGGCGACCAGAGAACGTGCCAAGCCCAGGCCTGCCCTCAGAGAGGATGCCACTGGGTGACATCGGGGCAGAGCTGGGGTCTCCGAGGCCCAGCCTTGGCTCCCTTGAGGTTATAGCCCTTCTGCTCACCCCATAAGGTGTGGACAAGAAGCTCCCCCAGCACCCACGAAAGTCCCGCCGTGGGCCTCCGGCAGGAGCTGGGAGCCCGGGCCTTGTCTTGCCCCCGTGAGGACACTCCCCTCTCCCTGCAGAAAGGCAGCCCCCAGTACCAGCTGCTGACAGTGCCCGAGCACTCGCCACGGGGCACCCTCGTGGGCAACGTGACCGGTGCTGTGGACGCAGATGAGGGCTCCAACGCCATCGTGTACTACTTCATCGCAGGTGGGGCCTGACGGGACCAGTGCCCTGCCTGCCTGGGGCTGGAGATGACCCAGGTGCCCTGCCCCTCACCCTGTGCCATGTCCCACCTTCAGCTGGGAACGAAGAGAAGAATTTCCAACTTCAGCCTGACGGGCGTCTGCTGGTGCTAAAGGACCTGGATCGGGAGCGCGAGGCTGTCTTCTCCTTCATTGTCAAGGCCTCGAGCAACCGCAGCTGGACACCTCCCCGGGGACCCGCACCAGACCTGGACCTGCTCACTGACCTCACCCTGCAGGAGGTGCGCGTCGTGCTAGAGGACATCAACGACCAGCCCCCGCGCTTCACGAAGGCTGAGTACACTGCAGGTGCAGGACCGGAGCCTGGGTGCTGGGGGTGGGGTGGCCCCCGCCTACCACTTACACCACCACCCATTCCTGCAGGAGTGGCCACTGACGCCAAGATGGGCTCGGAGCTGATCCAGGTGCTGGCCCTGGATGCAGACATTGGCAACAACAGCCTGGTCTTCTACAGCATTCTGGCCATTCACTACTTCCGGGCCTTTGCCAATGACTCGGAGGACGTGGGCCAGGTCTTCACCATGGGTAGGGGCCTGGTCACACATGGGTAGGGGCCTGGTCATACATGGGTAGGAGCCCAGTCACACATGGGGAGGGGCCTGGTCACACAGGGTAGAGGCCTGGTCACACAGGGTAGGGGCCTCTGTCACTGCATGGAATGTCGTCTGGAAGAGATGGGTCATCTGTTTGGACACCACAGAATATGGCGGTCAGCCAGCCATGTCAGTCTTTTCGCTCATTCTCCCATCCATCTGTTCAGCCTGTCAGCTACCATTCACTAATCCTTTTATTCAACCACCTATCCATAGCTACATCTACCCAACCACTTCCTCTTTATCTTTCTCTTCCCATTTCCTCCCCCGCCCATTATTCATGTATCCATCCACCCACCCATCCATCCATTCCTCCACCCATCCACCCATCTCTCCATTCCCTTTTCCCTATATCCACCTGACGTTCCATTTGGACACCTCACCTTCCCGTGGTAGGCGCTGTACTAGGCACTGGGGAGCCAGCATTCAGAGTGTACTGGTATTTGCAAGTGTGCATGTCTGCTTGTATACTTCCCTGTGTGGGTGGCTGAGCCCACAGGGTGTCCCCATTACCTTACTTGCAGCCCCTTCCCTTCCCTGCTCTGCTCTGTCCATAGGAGTCAATCCAGACTTCCAAGGCTCACCGGGTCTTCTTCCTAATCCCCCTCTCTGCTTCTCACCCCCTACTATCCTTAAAGGCCCCGTGCCCAGTCCAGCTGCACTGCTCACCATTCCCTCAGCCTGCTGCACACCGTCCTCCCCTGGGCCTTTGGTCCCTTTTCTTCACTTGCTGGATTACCACTCTGACCTTCACTTCTGCCTTCCGTATGCTCCCCCCAACCATCCTTCAAAACCTAGGTCATCCCTGGCTGGGTGGTTCCGTTGGTTGGAGCGTCATCCCCTGCACCAAAAGGTTACAAGTTCGATTCCTGGTCCGGACACAAAAGGTTGTGGGTTCGATCCCTGGTCAAAGCATATACGGGAGGCAATCAATTGACGTTTCTCTCTCTCTCAATTCAGTTTAAAAAAATAATAGCATATCCTCAGGTGAGGATTAAAGAAACAAATCTAGTTCATATGCCGCCTTCTCCAGTCACACAACCAGACACCATCACTTTATCCTCTGAGCTCCCATTGCTCTTATTTTAATAAACAGCAATACAGAGAGGCTAAGTAGTGAAAGGTCACACGAGCTAGAAGGGGCAGATTTTAAACCCATGTCTACTGTCTTCTAAGAGGACACTGGACTGTATCTCCGGTGGTCATCTCTCTGCTGTCAAATTCTGCAGTGCATGTGGGGAGACAGGCAGACTCTAAGGGGGCTCAGAAGGACCCCAGCAGGGGACACCAGATTCCCAAGCTCATCGTTCTGGGGCCAGCACACCCCAGTTTTGTTTAGTATGCAGAATGTGTAAATAAAAGCTTAGCTCAGTGGTTAGAAATCGGGGGCAGTCACTAGAAATCTGTAGAAGAGGCGGAGGTATGGCAGCCACGCTGAGGTGGGTGCTGGGCTCTGGAGCTCTGCGTCCCAAGTCCTGCAGGCCCCTACTGCCTCCCCAGAAGTGTGTTTCCTGCCCCTGCCCCAAGGATTCGGGGGCACTGGGTGGCCCCTGAACTGCTCCCCACCCATGGGCTCTTCCTGCAGGGAGTGTGGATGGCATCCTGCGCACCTTCGACCTCTTCATGGCCTACAGCCCCGGCTACTTTGTGGTGGACATTGTGGCCCGGGACCTGGCAGGCCACAACGACACGGCCATCATCGGCATCTACATCCTGAGGGATGACCAGCGTGTCAAGATTGTCATTAACGAGATCCCCGACCGTGTGCGTGGTTTTGAGGAGGAGTTCATCCGCCTGCTCTCCAACATCACGGGTGCCATTGTCAACAGTGATGACGTGCAGGTGCCCACGGGACCCGCCCTGGGGCTGGGGCAGTGGAGGGAGAAGCCGAGGTCACAAGGAGGGACAGGGCCTGTGGAGAGGTCAGGTGAAAAGGGATGTCCGTGCCCTCAGCCGTTCCCTACCTGCAAGGCCCTGAGGGAGTCCTTCCGGGTCTCTGGGCCTGTCTCCTAATCTGTGAGATGGGGGTCATGGCAGTGCTTTGCAGCGATACCCGTGCAGTGATGGGTTTATCGGGAAGACAGGCCAGGAGGGGCGCCTAGAAGAGCCTGCCCTTGCACCTGCCACACCCTACAATGCCCCTTCTTGCCTAGTTCCACGTGGATAAGAAGGGTCGGGTGAACTTCGCACAGACAGAGCTGCTCATCCATGTGGTGAACCGAGATACCAACCGAATCCTGGATGTGGACCGGTGAGTGGGGATCTGTGCTCAGAATGTCATCTGCCTCCCTGCCCTGGAGTTGGAGAGGGACCCACCCACAGAGGCATAGCCAGCACCATCATGCCTGCTGCGTGGCACTCTCCCCAGGATGTGGGCAGAGGGAACAGTGTGTGGGTATTCACAGAGCTCCGCCCTTCTGAGCCTTACAATGGGGGTATTATACTGTGAGGGATGTGAACTCTGTACGATACAAAGCGATCCTAGCTGGGTGGGCTTTAATCTCGCAAGGCTTGCGGGGGGTGAACCTTAGACGGCTAAATAAGAACTGGGCAGCCTGGCCTGAGTGAGCAAGCGCTCGTGGGGTGGCTGCGGATGGGAGCTGAGGCCCCTGCCCCTTGCCCAGGGTGATCCAGATGATCGACGAGAACAAGGAACAGCTGCGGAACCTTTTCCGGAACTACAATGTCATGGACGTGCAGCCTGCCATCTCTGTCCAGCTGCCCGAAGACATGTCTGCCCTGCAGGTACCCCTGGTGGCACCTGCCCCACAGCCCCCTTATCACCCTGGGTGCGCCCGCCCGCTCAGGCCTGTCCTGTCTCCTCAGATGGCGATCATTGTGCTGGCCATCCTCCTCTTCCTGGCTGCCATGCTCTTCATCCTCATGAACTGGTACTACAGGACCGTGTGAGTGACCCCTGGCCCTGCCCTGAGTCTGGCTGACCAGCCAGGCCTCCTCCAGGGATGGATATGGAGGGAGGCAGTGTCCTGAGATGCCAGCCCAGCCCCAGCCTCTCTTACCAGCGCCTCTCTCTGCTTCTCTCCAGACACAAGAGGAAACTCAAAGCCATAGTGGCTGGTTCCGCAGGTGAGTGAGGGCTGCGATGGCTGGGAGGTTAGAGGTCAGGAGGGGTTCCTGGGGAGGCTCCCGGCCCCAGCAGAGCAGCTCCCTCCCTTCCACACCCCATCCGCTCCCTGCAGGGAACCGTGGCTTCATCGACATCATGGACATGCCCAACACCAACAAGTATTCCTTCGACGGGTGAGTGGGGTCCCCAAGCCCTGCCTGGTGCATGCTGGGAAGGCCTGCCAAGGACCAGCTGGGTGGGAGGGAACACGGACTAGCTAAAACCTGGGGTGTGAGCGCCCCCTGGTGGGTCAGCCATCCCTCTCCCTCCACCCTCAGAAACCATGTCACTGAGCTGGGCTCCCCAACGCTGAAGGGCCCCAAGTTCGAGGGGCGAGTTGACTTTGGTCAGTGGGTTCAGTGAGCCTTCCAAACCGGAGCTCATCCGATGGACACGTTGTCCTGTCCTGGTTCTAGTGGGATCCTAGGGAGAGGACACACCGACAGGTGCTGTGGGCAAGGGACCTACACCCCTCCCCTGCTCTGTGAGACACTACAGTTGTCCAGGGAAACAGGAAGGGGTGAGGGTGAGGCTGGCAGGGCATCTGTCCTCTCAAGCCTTCCATCCTCACCCCTTCCCACCCCCACCTGCAGGGCCAACCCGGTATGGCTGGATCCTTTCTGCCGGAACCTGGAACTGGCCGCCCAGGCGGAGCACGAGGACGATCTGCCGGAGAACCTGAGCGAGATCGCAGACCTGTGGAGCAGCCCCACCCGCACGCACGTGAGCCTGGGAAAGGGGCAAGGCCAGGGGCAGGATAGAGGAAGGGTGGGTCTTCGTCAGGCCTGGCCAGGGAGCGGGGTTTTCTAGGACAGCGGTCCCCAACCGGTGGTCCATGGACCATGAGATCCGAAAGGTTGGCGGCCGCTGTTCTAGGAGGTGGTCCTCTGCCCTGTATGGGGGGGTGTGCCTGCTCGCTGTCTACCTGTCCAGCTAACATCCTCTCCCCCAGGGAACTTTTGGACGTGAGCCAGCAGCCGTGAAACCTGACGAAGACCGCTACTTGCGGGCAGCCCTCCAGGAGTACGACAACATTGCCAAGCTGGGCCATATCATCCGGGAGGGGCCCATCAAGGTAAGTGCTCCTGACAGACTCCTGCCCCGGAGGATGCAGGGAGCGGGGAACAGCTTTCTCCACCGCCAGGCTCAGCTAGACCTGGCCTCCACTGGGGCAAGACCACCAGGGCAACAAGAGGGTCCTGGGCCTGGGGCCAATCAGAAGCTGCTTCAGCCCGTGTGTCCTTAGGACCAGGGTGCCATCCTGAGCTGTCAGGCTCAGCTCCTGATCTTCTACACTAGGGTTAGAGGCCTGTGTCTCCTAGACGCCCTGTCACCTTCCATCACCCCTGTATGAGTTACCAGAGTGAGGGGTAGGGGGGCAGGGAGGCCGTGGTGGGGGTTAACCTTCTCCCTCCCCCAGGGCTCGCTGCTGAAGGTGGTCCTGGAGGATTACCTGCGGCTCAAAAAGCTCTTTGCACAACGGATGGTGCAAAAAGCCTCCTCCTGCCATTCCTCCATCTCCGAGGTAGCGGGGAGGGCAGGGAGCTGTGTGCCGTGCCCCAGCCCTGGGGATGCTCATCGCGCGCTCTCTCTTTCTCTCTGGCTCCCCTGCTGCTCTCATCCTTCTCTGTCTTGAGCTCAGCAGACAGGACCAGAGGGCAGTGGGTGGGGTACAGGAAGTGACAGTGGACTGACTCTGCTTTCTGGGTTCTGCAGTGGGCTTTCCAGGGATGACGTAGGCACAAGGAAGTGTTTCCCAGATTTGAGGAACCCCAAAAAGATACTTGTAAGGAGTGATTTAAAGAAACAGGCTGTAGGTTCAAATAGGGTCTCAAGTCCGCCTGCCTGCGGTGGCATGTCAACACTTGGAAAAGTCAGGTGAAGACCCACATCACCAGCTGGGCCAACATTCCACGTGAAATGGGCCAAAGCTGAGTGCCACACGGAACAAAAGCTCCGTCTGAGTGCCCGGTACACCTTAGGCCCCTCTAGCTTCCCCTGTGGAAACTCTGACCTGGTCACTAGTGTTGGCCACTAATGAGGCCAACTTGCTAACAAACCCAGATACTGCAGTTGCATTACAGCAGTTTTGCAGATAAAAGTGAACACACAAAATTGAATTCACAAGAAGCCCGTACTCGAGGGCACAGCACGGTAAGTTCCACGGTTCCCCCTCGTACCAGCTGGAGACCAGCCGTTAGTGCAGGGACCCAGTGCGCAGTGGGGAGGAAGCAGGCACATAGCACAGCAGGTAGGACGCTGGGGCCGCCCGCCTGCTCACGCCCTGGGCACAGCCCTGAGCGTGTGGGGGCTCCTGGATTCTTGCAGTTGATCCAGACGGAGCTGGAGGAGTCAGGGGAACGCAGCCCGGGCCAGGGCAGCCTGCGCTTCTGCAAGCCGCCTCCGGAGCTCAAGGGACCCGACGGGATCCACATGGTGCACGGCAGCACGGGCACACTCCTGGCCACCGACCTCAACAGCCTGCCCGAGGACGACCAGAAGGGTCTGGGCCGCTCGCTGGAGACGCTGACAGCAGCCGAGGCCAGTGCCTTCGAGCGCAACGCCCGCACAGAGTCCGCCAAATCCACGCCCCTGCACAAGCTTCGCGATGTGATCATGGAGAGCCCCCTGGAGATCACGGAGCTGTGACTGGATGGAGGAGCCTCACTGGTGTGAGCAGCGCCAGGACCATGAGGTGCGGACCCCTCCAGGCCGACCCTGGCTCACGACCATGGCTTGGTCAAGTGGTAGCAGCCTGCTGTCTGCAGCTCAGATTCCACTTCTGCCAGGCACTCATTCAGCATCTGATCTCTACCTTCATAAAATGTTATTTTTTTAAGAAAATCGAACAAGAATGTTAAGTGTCTAAGGATAAGGTAAGGAGCATTCCTGGGGGACAGGAGTTTAAGGACCAGCTCAGCCCCGGCTGAACTGAAAGAGGCCAAGCAGACCCCCTTCCCCTCCCAGCCTGGCCTTGACTCAGACTTCCGTTCAAGTCTCAGCGCGTTTCTGCCATGTCCGACTGGCCACCCAGGTGGGGCAGTGAATGACCCCTGCCTCCCCACCTGGACAAGGTCATTACCCACAAACCACGTTCTCTCCATGTCACTGGCTTCCCAAATGTACCGGCTCAAAAGGAGAAATGACTGATGTTCCCTTGGTTTTGAATGTAGAGTGTTCGTGTGTATTCCTTTTTAAATTAAGTTATTCCCTCAATATGTTCCCCTTGGTTTGTTTTACTCACTGAACGTTTCTGGAATGGTTGAATTTTAAAAAGAAAAGCAACTCACAGGAACTGGCACTCGCTCTGGTAAATGGCATGGCTGGCCGGGGAGGTGAGGGGGGAGGAGGGGAAGGGTACAGCGGCCCTTGGCCCCCCCCCAGCCAGGGTATCTCAGGGCAGACAGGTGGGACTTTACCCACTGTGCTTCCTTTCTCTGACCAAGAGGTGCCACGGGACTGCTGAGCACTTACGGGTCCACGGCCTTGGAGAGCAAATCAGAAACCACACTTCTGGCTGAGGTATCACAGAAACACCAGATCTGATTGACAGCCTTTATTGTTAAATCACAGAAACTTTAGTGCAAAACAAAAAAATCATTAAGTCCATTTAATGACAACTGCAGGTCTTACTGTCCTGACAACCAGAAGTGCAGCAGAAGAGTCAGCCACGGGGGAGGAGGCAGGGCAGCAGCCAAGGTCCTGAACAGCACGCCCAACAGGCCCGCTGCCTGGAAGCCAGAGGCTTAGGAGCTTGTCATCCACACTTATTTCAAGGTCAAAAGCAACATCCACAAAACGGGTCAGAGGCAAGGGGCTGTGATGCCCAGAGGCACAGAGCAGGCATGAGGTGGTCACCACGTGTTCACTCACAAAAGCCAGGCACAGAGGACCCCACACGGAGCTACGCAGGTTGCATTCAAGCAGATCCCCCACCCCCACCCACCCACCCAAACCCACAGGACCAAACCAGACATCACCAGGGAAGACACGGGAAAGCTGGATCAGAGGTTGACCCAGGGTCAGCAAACCCAAACCTCACCCAGGTCTCCTGAGCAGCTGCTTCCAAAATCTCTATTTCAGTGCAAACCGCACTGAGTGAAGAGCCTCATTACTCTGAGCCTCTGCTCTTCCCCATAAAGCAGGCTTTGTTTTGCCTTTTTATCTCGAAGCCCGGGGAGGTGTCCTCCTCAGTGTAGGCAGAGGCTACAGAAGCCAGCGCCCAAGCCCCGTCAGGGCCCAGCAAAGCCCCAGCCAAGAGGACGGATGCCTTCGGTGAAGCAGCTCTGGCTGCTGCCAGCAGCGAGCCCCCTTCGTCCTCCAGGTAACCACATGCAAGGGCGGGCAAAGGCCTCCAGGGTGCAGGGCGTCATTATCCTGTGGCAGAATGACAAGGACACTGAAGCACTATGTCAGTGACGGGCTAGGCACCTTCCGTGCTGACAGCAATGTTACAATAAGGGAGATAAGAAACAGCGTGAAGGAAAGGGGGGCCTATTTTTATAACCAAGTCAATAGATCTGTGTTCATTCCCCCAGACATACTAGCAGGAATAGATGCTGTGGTTTCTCCAAGATGGAACATTCTTTCTAGTTCCACACGTGTCGTTTGCAATGCTCGACAGCCTGACAGGAGAGAGAAAACTGGGTTAATCTTCAGATGACAGCTCCACTCCCGGCCCATTCATGCATCAGACATCACCCCAAAATGGAGCCTGTTCATCTTGTCCTAGGTCAGGTGGACGGCACCAGACACGGGAGGCCCAGGACAGCAGCTCACTTAAAACCCGGAGAGCACACGCTTGCACATGAGCACCCACGCAGGCAGGGCCCAGCACCCCTGCGTCCAGCCACACACCTAGGCCCCAGCATCAGAGCATCAGCTGACCAGCTGCACTGGAGGCCCCCAAGGCAGAACTCCTCCCCTGAGCGGCAGAGATTCACACCAGCTCAGGCCTTGAGAACTGGACCCAGGACAGCAGCGGAAACCTGTTCCGCCACTGGCCTGCTATGGACTGGGGCCCGGCTGGAGGGAGGAGCTGGCCACGGCCATGATGGGCCTCACCACCCCTCCTTGCAGTGGCCCCAGATGATGCAACCTCCCCAACTGGAGGAACTCTCACGAGGCAGAAAAAAATTGCACAAAAGAATATTAAGTAACAGAGGCTGGTCCAAACGTCCCCACCCAGGAAAACGTCCCCACCCTGAGCCGCAGGTGATCCTCCATCTAGAGTGTAGGTCACCCGACTGGTGGCTACCCGGCCAGGACGGTGCCACAGCACCCTGCAGCTGTCAGGGGGGTGACAACTCTCAGGGCCTTTCTAAACAGCTCTGCTGAGCCTTGGGTGAAGATTCAGGCCAGGCTCCAGCCAGGGCAAAAGTGACCCCCCAGCGGCAAGAGGACTTATGCAAGGATTGGGGCAATGAACCCAATAGGCCTTGTGCAATCGCTGGGGGGTGGGGGGGCCTCATGCAAATCTGACCCTCTCATAGCGAAAGCAAGAGAACGGAAACAAAAAACGTATTGAAGAATAGCTACACAGCTAGCCCTGCCTTGCCTGGGAAGCCAGGAGTAAGCCTAATGGCCTCTCTTGGCCTCAGGTTCCTCACTAACCTAAAGCCCGAGTAGAGAATGCCCGAGGCCCCTGGGAAAGCAGGATTCTCACGGAAGGTCCACCCGCCCAGCAAGGCAGCCTGTGGAGCAGTGCTGAGCTACTCACACTGCACAAGGCCGCTGTCTCCATGTTCTGGCACCAGTAGCTTGGGCCCCAGACACACTTCTCCGTTCCCAGGAGAGGCTTAGGGGCTCTGGGGCAGGCTCCAACTTTCTGTATGATGCAACGGGAGCACAGAAGGGGAATTACTAGATCTGCCTAACGAACCCTTTCCAGACCTGAGACGGTCAGCTTCCAGAAGCAGCGAGAACCAGAGCTCTGATGTGCCTTTCCAAAACCATCAGGTCACCCACTGGACTGAGCCTGGTTCTCCATCTCCTTGGCTTCCTCACGCCCCATCCCAGAGCCTCTGGCCCATGGCCCACGCCTCCGGGAGCCCTTCCAGGGCTCACACAGCACCCCCGGTTGGGTGCCCAGGAACCCGCACTCAGAGCTCACCGAGCACACGTAGGTCGGCTCCATCACCTCCACCAGGATTTCTATGAGCATCGGCTCGTACTCGGTCACAAACTGATCACACTGAGAAGCAAGCAGGGACACGGGTCCAGGTCAAGGTGTGCCCAGAAGAGTGGGAGCACAAAAGGAGGGAGTTGGACATGCTCTTCCCCAAGATTTCCAGCCCAGTGGCCCCAGGGCCTCCTCCCCAGAGCGCCCCCCACACTCGGCCTCATTTGCTTGTGTCATTTCCCCCAGTGCTCCATCTGAGCCCACAGACTGCCTCTGAGGAAGGATCACTGGGCTCCACGCATCCAGGCAGAAACTGCTTCAAAACTTCCGTCAAGGGCACAATCGGAACAGCCAGCCTCTGCATGGCCACGGCGGGTCGGACGCGGCAGAGCAGCCAGGACATACCTGGTTCTTGTATGGGTCAGGCAGGAAGCTGCAGCCTTTCTCAAGAGCAGCCAGGATCTCCTCCTTTGTGCTGTTTTTCTCCAGGTTGTTGTCCAGATAGCCAACCAGCTTTTTGCACACCTCACAGAAGGCACCGTCCTTCTGCTGAGTCACATGTGCTATGCAAGAGAGCACAGGCTCAGTGACGGCAGGGCGCCCCCAAACCCCCTAGGGGCCGGCCAGCCTCACTCGCACTGGGCTCACCGGTCAGTGCAGGCAGCCTCTGCTTGGTGCAGAGCTGGAGCATGCTGCACACCAGCTCAGGGCTCGCCTCCTGCAGGAGGATCGACAGGATGGAGCGGCCGTAAGTGTCCACCACCTCTTGGCACTCTTCGGACAAGGATTTGGGCAATTTTGAGCACACTTTATCGAAAGCATGAATTATTTCTTCCTGAAACACAAGAGGGTCACGTGGGAAGATGGGAGGCTGGGTAGGGGTAGGAGAGAGTCTGAAAATACGAACATGACCAGGAAACCAATCAACAGCAAGATGCCATTTCCTCCTGCAAAAGCAGGGAAAGTGGCCTCCTCCAGCCGCAGCCCAGAGGGGTCCACGGGTGGGAAGTGGTGGCAGATTCCCACGCTGGTACCCAGACCAGTGAGGACCACGCCCGCCTGTTCTGCTGGGTTCTCCCACTGGGCCATTCTAGCTCCAGGGACCCAGGAGGGCGGCATTCCGGAAATCCACGCACCTCAGTCTTGTTGCTGTCGATCATCTTGACCACCTCCTTCACCACGTACTCACACATCTCGCAGAAAATGTCATCCTTCGCCTGCACCAGGCCCTTCTGGGGAGAGTGAGAGAACACGTGAACGCTGAGACCCGCACCTAGCCCGGGCTCCTGCTCCTCTGCAGGCGAGGGCACTCGGAGGCAAGGGCACTCGGAGGCAAGGGCACTCGGAGGCAACACTGCCAAGGGCCACTTCCTACTGAATCCCAAGGACGTGCGGCCCCCTCCCAGCATCTCAGTTCCAGTCCCTCTTGTTTCCATGATGCAGGAGACCCATCCCCTTCGCCAGTCCTTCACTACCACCTCCTCCCGCCACCCCTCCCCTCACCCACCAGAAATTTACTCTTCAGTTAAAATGTTCAGGAGCCCACACCTCAGTGAAAGCAGTGAACTGCCCTCCCACCCCGAGAGCTGTCCGTGTGGCGCTGGGCTTGGTTGTAATTATTTCATCGGTCAGCATCGTCCTGGGGAGAGGACGGGGGCGCAGGAACGAAGTAGGGGCTCGCTACTCAGAAGCCAGTTTTAAACCCACTTCAGGTCTGCTCTTGAGTTTCAAGTCTCATTAACACTGAAACCGCTTTTCGAGAGCCTGCCTTGATTGAAGCAACACTGCTGACTAGGACTTTCTGTGACAACACAAGCATTCCCCATCACCGCTGTCAAATACACCAGCCACCAGCCACTCTCTACTGAGCACCTGGATTTTCCTTTTAAATCCTTACCCCAACAATAAAGGTTTAAGAAAAAAAGTCCTTATCCAAGAACATGCTTAGAGGGAGGACGGAACACTGATCCACTGCCTCCCGCACACGCCCCGACTGGGGATGGAACTTGCACCCAGGTTATGTGCCCTGACCGGGAATCAGACCTGCAACTCCTTGGTGCATGGACAACACTTAACCAACAGAGCTTCCCCAGGCAGGGCCTGGATTTTGTTTAATTTTGTTTAAATCACGTGACTAGATTACAAGCTATAACTCTCCATTTTCTCTGGCCATTAATTCTGTCAGCCAGGTGGGCAAAGGCCTATGAGCATCTCAATGGGGGACGAGCGGCAGGCAGCAGTTTTTCCCTGACTCCGACACCTGACCCTTCCTGGAGGCCACACGCTGCGCCTGCTGAGGGAGGACAGGAGAGGGAGGCAACACAGCTGAAGGAGAGTGACCTGGGAAGTTCTGGAACAAGAAGTGCGTGCGTGTGCCTCGTGGTAAGATACATGGCTGGGCCTCCAAGTGATGGGCCTTCCCCACAGGACACATGCGTCTATACAAAAAAAATGTTTTCCCTAAGTGGCAACCCTGACCAACTTTAAAATCATTTTTCGTGAGAATTTTCAGCTGAAAATATTCAAGAACACCCGAATTGTAATATATTTATTTTTATAATAGTCATTGCAAATTGATTTTTTAATTAAATTCAAAATACTGTGGCATGCGGGGATGGTTCCCGTTTTGGATGCGTGGCAGCTAACTGGTTAAGAACTGGACTGCAGGCCCCATGAACACAAAGTCAGTTTTGTTCTCCACTGTAGGGGGCTGTTCTAGGCCTCCGTCTCTCAAACCCTGCCTGACCCATAAGACATGCTGAATATAAACTGATTATGGAATAAAGGAGGCTCGTTACCAAGTGAAACAAAACAGATGCCGTGTGTGCAGACAGCACTCAGAGAGGCTTTGGGGGTCTGGGAACAGCAAGTCTGTACCATGAAAAATGATCTGAATGACGAGCTAAAATGTAGACTTGATCCCATGAGCGCTGGGTTGATAACCAAGGCACTAAATGTATCAGTACAGCGTCAGCCAGTGCAAAGCAACGACACAGGTACCTTAATGGGCTCCACCAGTTCCAGAGCAGGGATGACGTCCTCCGAGACCACTTTGGCAGGGACCAGAGGCTGCATGGGCATCTCCTGCTCACAGAACCCCACCATTTCACAAATGTCCTTGGGTTGCTAAAGAGAACACAGAAAAGGCAGTCAGACACAGGCCTGCACCACCGCCCGAGTCCCACTCTCTATGCTCAAAGGTCAGGGTGCCAAAGGAGCATCCTGGTCCCAACGTCAAGGGCTGACACAGTAAAAATTCCACATTAAACCCAAAGGAGCGCGCGAATGCCAATGGACCCGTTTCACGTGGGGAGGAGGCCAAACAGAACGCTGTCCCTGCTGCACAGGGAAGCAAGACTCCACCCCTGAGGTTAGCGGGTCGTCAGTCATCCCCGAGGACCCTGGTCTGCTCTAGAGCCTGCTGTTCAGGTGAGCTCAGTGGGAAGTAAGCTCTACGTTCTTTCTGGAGGAGGAACTATAATGCTCATAAACTAACAAAAGCCAAATGTGTTAGAAATAAAACCACACATTCAATGCAGGGCCACTTGCAATGATGCATTAAGGGGAAATGTTAGCTTTCCAAAAAACCACATCCTATGTTCACAATTACACGGACACAGTTCAACGAAAACCCAGTCCCCCGAGTTAACGAATCCTTACAGTCACCAGGCTGGTCCCTTTTCCCAACCCGACACCAAGCCACAGAGAACTAGATAGTTTGGACAACATCTTGACCATCTCACTGAGCGATGGCCAAGAGGAAAGTATACATGGTCTGTAGACTTGGTCAACAAAATGCCACCAGTGACAAGCTCTGGCCTGGTCGCATTTGCCTCCCACCACCAAACCAGCGGCAGCAGGTTTGCTGCAAGTGAGACCTGGGAAGAGACGAGAGCAAGGTCATGGCTGGGTTCGTCTTGTTTAAATGCCAAGACGGCTGCAGAATAAATGAAGGGCGGGGGAGTCTGACAGCACACGAAGTGTCCTGTCCGTGGCACACTTTCTGAAGGGGAAGCCCGGCCGGCATGCTCAGTGGTTGCTGTTGGCCTTTGAACCAGGAAGTCACAGTTCGATTCCCTGTCAGGGCACATGCCCAGGTTGCGGGCTCCATCCTAAGTGTGGGGCGTGCAGGAAGCAGCCAATCAGTGATTCTCTCTCATCACTGATGTGTCTCTCTCTTCCTCTTCCTTCCTCTCTGAAACCAATAATATATTTTAATAAATAAATAAGGGGAAAAACAGAATTTGGTCAAAGATAGAGCAAACTTTTTAGAAAAAAAGACAAAAAGCCCAGTTGGTGTTGCTCAGTGGTGGCGGGTCCACCTATGAACCATGAGGTCACAGTTTGATTCCTGGTCAGGGCACATGTCTGGGTTGCAGGCTCAATCTCCAGTAGGGGGCGTGCAGGAGGCAGCTGACCAATGATTCTCATCGTTGATGTGTCTCTCTGTCCCTCTCCCTTCTCTGAAATCAATAAAATAGGTATTTTTTAAAATATATTTTATTGATTTTTTACAGAGATGAAGGGAGAGAGATAGAGTCTCAGAAACATCAATGAGAGAAACATTGATCAGCTGCCTCCTGCACATTCCCCACTGGGTATGTGCCCGCAACCAAGGTACATGCCCTTGACTGGAATCGAACCTGGAACCCTTGAGTCTGCAGGCCGACATTCTATCCACTGAGCCAAACTAGTTAGGGCAAAAATAGGTATTTTTCTAAAATATATTTTATTGGTTTTCTTACAGAGAGGAAGGGGGAGGGACAGAGAGTTAGAAACATCGATGAGAGAGAAACATCGATCAGCTGCCTCCTGCACACCCCCCACTGGAGATGTGCCCGCAACCATGATACATGCCCCCGACCAGAATCAAACCCGGGACCCCAGTCCGCAGGCCGAGGCTCTATACACTGAGCCAAACCAGTCAGGGCAAAATATAGGTATTTTTTTAAAAAAGAAAAAAAATCAAAGATTCAGGTGGGCTGCTTTGTCTCAGATCAGCTTTGTTCCACTAGGCAGCCTATGTGAAAATTCAGATATTTCAGCCAAATCTCCCACTAGATTTCAAAAAACCTTTGAAAAATCTTCAGTTCCAGTGCTCAAAAGGAGGCAATGCTCAGTACAGCCCCTAAGGGCACCTGGCTCCATTAAGTCTGGTCTGACAGCTTAATGCCCCCCACTTTGTGCCACGCGGCATAGCTCCTGGATCTGCAGGACCTCATCACCCAGACGGGCAGAAGCCACAACCAAGAGACTGTCTCCATGCTCTGGTTCCAGCAGACAGGGGAACAGTCTGCTCACTGTTTGCAACTGATGTGTTCATGTGGGTGCAGCCATTTCTGGGGCATGGACAATAGGAGTAGGACATGCTGTGCTCTCAAGCCATGACAGAAACAAGGCCCCCGCCGAGTCCGGCCCACAGTGCAGGAAGCTGCGGCATCTCGGGGACCACCCGTGGCTCCCCATCATCACACTGGCGGCCTGGCACAGGGCCCACGGGGCACTGATGGTGCAGGGTGCGTGGCTCTGCTGGCTTCATTTTCTGGCCCCTGAAGGGGAGATGGAACCCCCACCACCTCACGTGCTGAGCTACAGGGAGGAGATGCAGAAGCTCCCTGCCAGCCTCTACCCCGAGAGGGACCCTGCCTTCCAGATTTCCTTGGAGCTGCCAGAGGGGTCATGCACACAAAAAAGATGAGCGAGAGCTACAAGCAGCAGCCAACCACTACTCCAAGCAAATCCCCATCACATACCTGATCCTGCTGTTGATAAAAAAACAGGAAATCGGAGATAAAATCAGAGAAAGGAAAGGACACAACAGTTAAGAAAAAATTAAAACAATGATCAAGCAGTTAATGAGGTTTAGGGTATCACCAGAAGTTTAGGGGAACCATCCTTCAGTCACAAGTCAGCCACCTACCTTGTTCCTACTACTGAGTGCACACTGGGCCTTACCAACTACTCAGGCCCTCCTTAGTGGATGCATCACACCTCCAGCTGTGTGCACCGTCCCCATGTCCCCGACACAACAAATCATGTTCCTAACACCGGGCAGCAGGTCCCCAGAAAATGCCACATTATGAAGAGCTCTCATCCCCAGAAGCCTAACCCCGCACCTGCAGGGCCCTCCCCGTAGGCGGTTGATGAGCAGCAAAATGGAACAAGACACAGGGCTGCCCAAATTAGGGGCGGGTGCTATACAACACACGTGGAGCCACACACTCCACGCCCAGGTCCCCCGCAACCTATCCCCAGGAGGCCAAAGGCCAGACTGGGAGGCTGGTCTGACTCTATGAGAAGCCTGGCGCTCTGGGTCAGCAATGCCAGTTTCAATGACCTCAACTAGGAAACACAGGGCTCTGGCTGCTCATCATGCCTTTCATCCCAAGGGCAAACCTGCAGGCCCCCAGCCACAGGGCACTGGGCACATAAATTACCTTCAGCCGCACCGTGAAATACCATGCAGCCATTTAAAAATCATTTGTACAAAATATTTAATGACCAATGTAATTTTAGATTAAAAATGCAAACTACAAAATTTGTAGACTATAAAATATGACCCTGCTGGTGTTTTCTTAAACCTCAAATGACTTTCCATTTGGGAAGTATTTTCCGTATTTTCCAGGAATGTATATGCAGTATAATTTTACAGTAAGAAACAGTGTTTAACTAGCTGTGAGGAAGCACTAATCCGATCAAGTCTCACCAAAGGTTTACATTTTCCTCCTCTCGCTGCTGTCTTTGTAAGCCGCAGTAGAACAAGGTGTGGCAGGAGTAATAACCCCAAATATCCTCTATTGTGACTGGATGGAATCTCAGTGGTTAGAGCAGGACCAGAGAGTAAATCTTTTCGGTTTTGCGAGCATTAAGGTCTCAACTACTCAACTCTGCTGCTGTAGCGCAAAATGGGCATTGCTATGTTCCAATAAAACTACCAAACAGCCCCTGGTTAGAGAATAAACTCAAGAACTATGGGCCAATCTCAACTAATGAGAAGCAAGCCTGATAGGAAGGAAAAAGTGCAACCCACCCCTCCACCCTCTACCCCTCCACCCCTCCCATCCCTCCAGATTAGGTCTCAGGAGGCCAGAGCATGTTCCCAAAGAAATGATGCTTCAGACCACCCTGCTCCGTGAGTTTCCTGCATGACGCTGGCAGGCAGATGATACTTCCGCTCTCTAATCATGAAGGGATGCCCCTACCACCTGGTACATCAGAGGCAAGTGTGAGAGCTAACAGTGTGTGGGACCAGCGCTAAGAGGCTGCCCCGCAGCGAGCAGTTCTCAGGCCTGGCCTAGCTACAGAGCAGACTGTGCCCAGGCGGCCAACTGTGAAAGCCAAATGCTAGACATCCATCCGAAGGGCAGCGCACATAGGCAGAGCACATGGACATTCACAAGGTGAGGAAGGCCCAGGGCAGTGGTGAGGGTGGTCAAGCCAGGAAAGGAAAAAGGAAGATGGTGAGCTGCAGGTGGAGAGTCAGCTAGCTAGTCACAAAGGGCTCATTTTAGCCCAATTTTGTACTCAAAGGTAAACAAAGGAAACTAAACTATATACTTTTCAAAATTCCTGGAAATCACGAAGTTTGAGATAAAGAAAAATGCTGAGGAGGACTGTCCCCTGCCACCTACCATGTGCATCATCATCTGGATAACAATGTCAGAGTACTGGTCGACATAGTTCTTGCACTGGGGACAGAGAGACACATTGTTAGTGAAGTTACCATGATAACACACCCAACATCAGCATTTCCAACCCCAAAGTGGAGTCTTGTAAGCGTCTGGCTCTGGGAAAGTTTTATGAAGATGCAAGTGGCAATGTGGTTCTTCTCTACCTAACAGGGCAGGTGTGCGAAAGGTGCTTTGAAAAGGTTTGCCGAAGGCCCTTGGAGAGAAGGTCCTCCAGTCTCCTTTTTGCCCCAAACGTGCCCCAAAATCACAGAGTAGCAACTTCTGAGTGTGAGAATCAGGATTACTTTTCAAACCCTTCCACACATTCTTGGACAGAATTATAATGTTGAAATCCAGCGGAATGATGACTTTCAACTTGCCTATTTTTATACACATCTAGGCATTTCCTATAGACCCTCAGAGAATAGCTCTAACTGGAGAGCCTCCACAGGGAGAAAAGCAAGAGTAATATGACAGCCCTCCTACTGGAGAAGTCCAGATGCAAAGACACTGCAATGAGGCTACGATTCCCGGGCTTACAAGAGAGCAAGCCAGAGAGGAGCCTCACCTCCAGGGCCAGCCACGGCCGATCAGAAAGGCTGCCCTGGACCCAGACCCACGTTGTCAAGACAACCAGCCCTGCATCCTGTGCAGCAGAGGCTTTTTGCCTGTCAGGTACTAACCTGGCATTTTGGTTTTACACAGCTCTCTCTTGAGTGTGGTTAATGTGAACAAGGCCCAAGAAATAAGCCCCCTAAGGGGCAAACAAAACGAGTTTCTGAGCCCACAGGGCTCACATTCACGGGTAAGGAAGGCACCCGGTGAACCTCCTGCAAGCCAGCCGTGGGGCTTCCCACGGACGGCAACCTGCGGCGAGCACACTTAGGGTTATTACCATGCAACAGCCAGACTGTTAGAACCAGGGCTGTAAGTGGTTCCAGTGTTTTCTTACATACACGATTCTGGGGGGAAAAGAAATCTTCACCAAAGTAGTCCCCTTGCCCTAGTCTGTCCCACAAGTTCTGTTAAACATACAAAGGCAACTGCCCCACACAGATGTAAGTGCCCCACCTGTTCCAGCTGCTTTCTAGTGAAGGAAATGGGACTTGTCTGCACACCCCGTCCTCAGAGCTCCTAGGATGGAACTTCACATGGTGCCCCAGAAAGTGAAGTTCTCGGGGTCCGCCCACTCCTGTCTCCAGAGCCCACCAAGAGACAAGGCTCACCATGTCGGCCATGCCAGGCCCCAAGAGGTCACACTTCTCCCGGGTATGTTCCACCAAGGCCTGCACGAAGGTGGAGTTGGTCCTTACGGAATTCTGGATATCAGTCACCATCTGGACGCAGTCCTGGCAAACATCCCCACCAGCCTACAGAGACAGGGAGGAGGGCCTTCAACACTGCGCTCCCGCAGTCACTACGAGGATTCAAATCCTAGGAAAGCGCCTGATCCCAGAGCAGTGGGTGATGTGCTTCCACAGGCTCTAACATGGTTGGCAGTTTTAAAATCAACTGGGCACTCATTTTAGTAAAACTGAATAGGAAGGGGGGAAAGGTTTGCTTATTTTAAAAACCCCATTTTTTAAATGTAGCTTGATGTAAATATCCAGGTTCTTCAGCAACTGCATGGCACAACATTTCCAGGCTGGCTGCTGCCAGAGCCCCCAGTTCAAGAAGCACACACACTCCAACCCAACCCAAAGGGAGCCCCCAGGGAGCGCTGCCTTACCTTTGGCTGGGGCTTGTGGGGGCCGCCCTGAGGGTAGAGGAGGAGGGGGATGTTGGCCATGAAGGGCGCCACCATCTCTGCCACGTCCAGTTCTGGGATCTTATTGGACTCTAGCTGCTTCTGGTGATTGAGCTCTGCCAGGTGCTTCTGAAGAGACTCGCAGAGACTGATGGCGGCGCACACCTCCTCAGGTTGGCTCTGGTGGGGAAAGAAGTCTAGCTGGAAACGCTCTCCCCAGAGGAAAAGGGAACAGTCCCCCTTCCTTCTCTTAGCTGGCCTCACGCATGCACACCCAGTTCACCGTCATCTCAGACCCAGCTGCCAAACCCTCCCCCTCCCCCTCTATTTCAGCAATGGCCTAAGCACCTTTCTCTCTGCAGTTCAAGCCAAAAACCTCCCCTCCATCAAGTCTAGTCCATTCATCCTCTAAAAAAATAATGCATCTGTCCACCTGCACTGCCCCCAGCACATCTAACGCCTGATGTTCTGCCAGCTTCCCCGCTTTCAGCTCCAATGGGTGGGAGCTAAACCAAACCGTCTCAAAAAGGTACCTATAATCATGGCACCCCTCCTGAACCCAGGGACTTCCTGCTGCACATGGTCCCACCGTGGGACAGTGGCCTCTCAGCTTTTTAAGCCCCTCCTTCGTTAGGTCTTTCCAAATGCCTTGCTCACTGATGAAAATCCACATGGTTCACACACAGCAGGTACTTATCGAATGAATACTGGGCTTCCTTGTAGCTGAACCCACAAGTAAATTCCCTTACTCCTCAGGATAAAAATCACAGAAATAAAATGAATTGCCTGCTCAGAGGATCCCACAGGAGTTATCGAATCAGCACCTAGAAAACGTGTGCAGTGTAACCCCTTCAGCAATCCTGTAAGTCCTCATTCTGCACCCTGCCCAGCCCTGAAGGCCACAGGCAGAGGTCCTGCTGTGCCAGAGCCACTCTGGACGTTGGAACTGTAGGCGAGTGGCTGAGGAAGCCCACAGGTATGGACGGACTTGCCGTCTTAATCCCTCACTCCTGGCCTGGAGCTTCCTGGACCCTGGACTGCCTGGAGGAAGACCTGTCCTCCAGCACATACCATCTGTCCCTTAATCATGTCCAGGATGACTGGGAGGTAGGTGTCCACCATCTCCTTGCACGCGGCCGACTTGTCCGGCTTCGGAAGCCAGTCACAGGTCTTCTCCAAGTACACGAGGATCTCTTGCTGGAGGACACAGGGAAGGGGCAGGTCAGCATGCACTTTTCTACAAACGGGCTGAGAGCAAGAGGCCCTCGCAGCTCCCAGAAGAGTGACGGCTGAAAGCAGCCACCCTCAGGGAAAGGGACTTGGGAGCAGGCAAGGGGGAGCCGTGGCTCGCCACGTCAACGGGGCAAGAAGCAGACCCTCCGACTGCAGTCTCATGGGCACAGGGAGCAGAGACAGCCAGACAGACCCGAAGGCTAACAGCATTTGCCACAGAATCCCGATGGACTTGGGCCCTGAACACCGGGGACAGAGGGAGCAAACTGGGGCCCACGGCCTGTCCTTGTACAGCCTGTGGCTAAGGATGGTTTTTACATTTTTCAAAAATGGGGGCGGGGGGCGAGAGCAGAAAAACTATGACAGAAGCAGCATGTGGCCCACAGGACTCGATTATACCCTACCTGGACCTAGACCATTCCTTGCTAGACACCCCCACCCCCGTCTCCTCCCAAGTCACAGCTTTTAAGCAACTGATCGTGTGGCCTCAGGCCACCACTCAGTCGCACACACTGTGGTGTTTACCTCAGTGGCATTGTCTTTCAACATGTTGTCAGCTGCGGTGATGACATCTTTGCACACATCACAGGGAAGGGATTTCTAAGAGAAAAGAACACGAGGGAGAGAGATGTGTATTTGTAGGACATAACTCGCACCACACACAGCTGAAAACCCCGGACGTGACCATGGCCACATCTCAC
This sequence comes from Murina feae, assembly GCA_004026665.1. Lineage (NCBI taxonomy): Eukaryota > Metazoa > Chordata > Mammalia > Chiroptera > Vespertilionidae > Murina > Murina feae. The sequence goes on from PVJC01004256.1 coordinate 44,525, forward strand.
ACACAGGCACATCCTGGCTCCCAACCTCAACAGGAAGCTCTCGGACACCAGGGAGGAAGGATTGGGAGTGACTGACCAGAATACTGCTTCTACAGGCAGACACCCTTTTCTCGTACCCTCTACCCCTCAGCACCTTACTCCGTGCACACAGTACAAGCCAAATTTCCTCTTACTGCTCACAACCACTCAGTGAGGAAACAGGCGCAGAAAGGTGAAAATCAGAGCAGCAGGAGCCGGAGAAAATCAGGAAGGCAAAGCCACATCACGGGCCAGTACCAGCACCAGAGTTACAGGGGCGGGCAGCGAAGCAAGCCCCAGCCAGACACTGTGCGTCTGCATACTCCCCCTGGCGCTGCTACCTGCACTGTCTGCCTTCCTCTTCCTCATCAGTGCTGCGTTTGCAGGGAAGACGTCACCACTCCAGAGCTTAGAGACAGGACAAGTCTAGGCCCAGGGCCCTGCATGGCCCAGGACTATGGGGAATCTGGTTGGTTCTCTAAGTTCTTGGGGAGCTCCCTATTCGATAGCAACTATTTTCGACCCAGGAAGAAGGAACTGACGCGTCTGGGTGAGACTGGGGAACACCTGTGAACTTAGCTGCCTTCAGAGAAACCAACTGGAACCTTCGGACCTAGTCAGGCTAATCATGGGCATGGGGCCACCCAGAGAGTCAGGCACCGTTCGTGTCACTGTCCATCAGAAGAGAAGGGTCTAAAGTCCTCGCCTCCCAATTACCTTGGACAGAGGGAACAGTACTAAAAACAAGGTCAGAAGCAGATTAGAGGCCACATCTGGAAGTAACTGGCCACGAGGGCGCTTTTCCAGTGAATCAGAAAGTATTTCGGAAAGAGCGGTGTTAATTATTTTTCTCTTACTGAGTTTTACGGGCCACTGACGAGTTTTAGAACTTGAACTCCACTCAGTCAAACCTGGCCTGCACCACCAGGCACATCCCAGAGAGAGCACAGAGCACCTGCTGCTGGTGCAGCCAGCAAAGCTCGGTGCCTCCCGGGAAGGTTCGGGTCACGTGAAGAACACACTTGAGGTTTGGCGTCTGCGAGTATTCCCCATGTGTGCTAAGAGCCCACATGAATATGCTATATTTAACATTGTTTGGATGAAAAAAGGCAGTTTGATTATAGCTGGAAATAAAATCTTAAATATCTACTAAAGTTCTAGGGTCTGAATCAGTGACCCAAACAGACAGCTGTGAGAGGCAGAGAAAGAAAACATCCAAAAGGTCTGAGAAACTTATGAGCATCCTGATTCTGAGTGAGTGAGCAAGGACGAAAGCCCAGTTCTGGGCACGGGGCTGTGCACCTGCTGATCTCTATCTGGGGGGCCAGGTGGGTCTGCACAGAGGCCAGGAGGGCAGCAAGGAACACAGAGTGTGGGCACGGGAGGACCTCATCCACCTCCGTCACCAACAGACGGGGCGACCTTGAGGGAATGGAACCTGAGCCTCTCCAGCCTCCCTTCCCTCTGTGAGAATGGTACACCCACCTACAGGTCCTGCCTCCCTCACAGGGTCACAGGGAGGAGCACACAAAATGAGGCACGAGAAAGTGTTTGCAAGTGGCAGTGGTTAGCACCACAAAGGGATGGAGCCATCGCTGAGGGCGCTCACCACTGTCGGCTTGTTCCAGACGGTCTGCAGGCAGTGCTTCACGGCCCCGCAGTCGGCCGCCGTCTTCACGTTCTGGCACCACACTGCTGAGCCTCTGGTGCACTCTTTCAGGCCCAGGACAGGGCTGGCTGCAGCTGAAGGGAAAACCATTAAAAAATAAGCAAATAAGTAAGTAAATGGTGATGAGATGGCTCGTTGCCCCCACAAGTGCACCGCACTTGCTTACCCAGGGTTAAGGGTTAGCTAGTCCTGGCATTTAGCTGGACGCCAGCTTGGCCCCTCGCCCAGCTACACGAAACGCCAACCAGACAGAAGCACCACAACCAGACGAGGAGTTGAGCTGTCAGATAAGTCACAGGCTGGAAGGGACTAATATGACTGGTTCACCTTTTCCTCTCAAACTATTTTTAAGCCATAACAAGGGAGTATCAGACCGTTTAGTGTTTATAACCTTAAGTAAACATTTCATGATGCAATGAAAGAAGTCACAAGACTGACATGTAAATATAGATTTTTATAACTTCTGTGGAATGAAAATTAGCCAGTGTTTGTTGTTGTTTTTTAATCTATGGGGAAAAACACCAAGATTCGGATCCTTATTGCACAGAAAAATGATTCTTAATGTTCTAATAGAAAAAGCTCTGTACAAACTTAATTGCATGAGTTTTTGCTTTAGCACGTAAACAAGTTTATTGGCAAAAAAGCAAGACTACATATCAAAGTGAATGTGTCCACTCAAAACCAGGTGCACAGCGTTTCCTCTGCTGTGATAATGAGAAAGGACCTGGGCAGGAATCACACGCACAGAAATGGGATTAGGAAAACAAAGGTTCAACATCACCAAAGAAATGCAGAGTAAAGGTGCCATAGTTTTGCATTCTTGTAATACTGACAGCAATGTGACGGGTTTTGTTTGTTTCATTTATTGATTTGAGAGAGAGAGACAGAGAAGGAGAGAGAGGAGGAGGGAGGAAGGGAAAGAGAAACTGATTTGTTGTGCCTGACTGGGATCGAGCTTGCAACCTTGGTTATTAGGACAAAGCTTTCACCAACTGAACTGCCTGGTCAGGCCTGGTTTTGCTTACTATATGCATGTATTTCAAGAAACGAAAAAATATCCCTCTTTGAAGGTGGGGGAGGGTGGGTGGGAGGTTATCAACCAAGGACCTGATGTGCATATACGCATATCCCATGGACACAGACAATGGGGCGGCGAGGGCCTGGGACTGGAGGCGTTCGATGGGGGAATAAAGGGAACATACGTAATACTTTCAACAATGAAGAATTATTTTTTTTAAAAACTGTCCCAGGAAGAACAGCAACAAAAATGTCACTCTTCAAAAAGCAACCCACTTCTGCGGGTACAGGGGGACATCTGTGACACTGACAATGAAAACTGATTTTTTTTTTTTAAGTAATCCATTTCCAGCCCTAGCTGGTTTAGCTCAGCGGATAGAGCATAGGCTGTGGACTGAAGGGTCCCAGGTTCGATTCTGGTCAGGGGCATATGCCCAGGTTTGGGCTCAATCCCCGGTGTGGGGCATGCAGGAAACAGCTGATCAATGATTCTCTCTCATCATTGATGTTTCTCTCTTTCTCCCTCTATGAAATCAATAAAAATATATCTTAAAAAATAAAAGTAATCCACGTCCAGACGGTATACAGGCAGTCTGCAGGCAGTATACATGCAATTCAACAGGTACAATATGATACGCATAAATATAATTATTTAGTTTAATATACAATACTAAAAAACACAGACGCAACTTAGACAAAAATAGAAAAACTAATGACATTCTTATTAAAATATTAAGTAGCTGTTAAATATAAAGATCATGTATAATAGAAAAATTCAAGAATATGATATGAATTATACAAAAATCAGAAAAGAACAAAGCAGGGTGGTTAGCTGAATTATCAAACTCCCAATGTTATGTTATGTATGTATAATTTTCAAAAATATATTTTATAAACTACCTTAAGAGTTCCTATTGTTAAGGTCTATGGTATCCCTGATTGTGAAACTGAAAATGGGAAAACCTCACTAGGAAACAACAGGTTACATCAGCTACATGGAGATGGACCACTGTACAGGGGCAACTCCAGCAGACAGCAATAATTTCCTACTGTCAGAGAAGACAGCCACACAGCCACCTAAAAAACAGAGTTACCGCCTCGGGAGGCACGCACACGCTGCACACCGAGAGGGCACGGGAATTCTAGACACACGGGAGTCGCACAAAGGGTATGCAGGTCAGCAGATGCTCTCCCTTCAGGAGAGGGAAGGAAAGGACTGAAATGCTATTATTACTAGCTGTTCAACCAGAGCTGGTTCCACAAACCACTCACACAAAGACTGTGTCATGGGTCCCACATAAAGCTCAAGCCAAGTTATCTGCATGCACCCTTCCGGAGACCAGCAAATGCATTATTCACTTGCTGCCCGGGTTACAGCCTGCTCTGCTCCTTGGAAGGCAAAATCACCACCACAACCAACTCACAAACTCAACCAGCCACATTCCAAGCTGGTGGCTTGAAATTTGGTTTTCGTGGGAAAACGTGTGCCAGTTTCGAACGGTACTAAGCTCCCCAGAAGGCCCAGGAAGGTTGAGTTAGCCACTAATGCAGGTGGACAGCAGATGTGATTTCCTAAGACGACCCAATGCACACTGACACAGAGATAACTGCGTGTCCTCAGGATCGGTAATGCGAGGCTGAAACACAAGCCTGATGACACTAGTGAGCTACCTCAGGTGCTCATTTTGGAAGCTGATCTGAGGGGGAAGCAAACAGTGTATCAGAATATGGGGGGACACATCCCCAGAAAATTTATTTTTTTAATATATTTTTATAGAAAAGGAGAGGGAGAAATAGAAATATCAATGATGAGAGAGAATCACTGATCAGCTGCCTCCTGCCCCACACTGGGGATCGAGCCTATAACCCGGGAATCGAACTGTGATCTACTGATTCATAGGGCGACGCTCAACCACTGCACCACACTGGCCGGGTCCCAGAAAGTTTATTTATAGACAAAATCCTCACCAATTCAGGGGGCTTTCAGGCACCACAACCCCAGCTGTGCACTGGAAGCTGTGGAGGCAAGCATGGTTGTTCTCCACAGAAGTGGGAAAGCAACTGAGATGAAGTAGATTACCAACTGCACTCCCTGGGCCAAGTTCAGACCTTCCGGGCGGGACACCAAATTAAACAGATGTACGCTCTTTGACCCTGCAGTGGGAAGGACAAAGCCTAAAGCAAAACAGAAAAGCAGGGGGCCACATACACAAAGCAGCAAAGACACAAACTGCCTAGGGGAGCTACAGGTCTCTGAAATAAGTCTGAACTGGCCCCTACAAGATGGAAACATCAAAGACTGGCTAAGTGGAGAGGGCACAGGGCAAACTGCTGAGCTCCCAGGCAGAGCAGTTCTCCTGTCAAAGGGGAAGAATTCTCCTTTGTCTCTTCAGGAGTGGAGCAAAGGGAAGTGCCAGGCTGCAAAGACAGACCTCGGGCACGTGGAAAGACATCATCTGCACCCTCATCGCCAAGTGATGAGCCCATCCTGTGGAAATAACTGTGTCTTCACAGGCCGGGCATGATGGGGCATGATCGGGCAGAAGACTGAACAGAGATTGGAGACTCAGATGAGGGGGCTCCTAACTACAATGACAGGCCATTCCAAAATGTCCAAGCCAGAATGGCGGCCGCAAGGGCTGACAGGCTAACAAAAGAATTCCAAAATACGAGAGCCAGGAAAATGAAACCCACAGGTTCCAACTGAAACGTGAAGTCTCTCAGGCCAGTGGTTTTCACTGGTGTGCCACAACAAGTTTTAAAACATGCAATGCCTGACTACTCAGTCAGAGGCACTGACCTCTTTTCCCTTAGATTGTCCAGTTAAAAAGTGACAACAGCCAACACAACAATAGCCTTCCATGTGAATGCTCTGTCTTGAACCATAAATGTAAGTAGATTTGCCATGCCATCTTATTTGTCATGTCACATAATAAGGATGGATCTGATTGGTTAATCCTTGGTACTAGAAATCCTTATGTACAACCATGAATTCCTGATTTTTTTAAAAGTCACTTTTTAAAGTAAAAAGGGTTGCTAATTACTATTCCATGTTTTTGTAAATCAATCAAAATTAAACCTTTTTTTGTTAAATTGGCAAAAGTCTATTTTTCGGTGTGCCACGGAATTTTAGTAATTAGCTTGTGTGTGCCATGAGATGAGAAAGGTTGAAAACTGTTGTCTTAGGCTTAGCAAGAACCAACAAACAAGGACGGGGTGGTCAGAAGCTGCGCTGCCCTAGCCAGCATGTGTAGAGGGCAGGGCACAGGCCACGGGAGGGCAGGACACAGCTGCGTACTCTGCTTCCGTGAAATGGCGACAAGTCCAGCAGGTGGGGAAGGTGAGGCATGTGATGCCACTCCTGAGCTCCTTGGAAGACTGGAGTGTTTAGCTGGGAGAATGTTCTGGAGGTACACAGTCACTCTCAAAGGTGTAGACACCTACTTACCATGAGAGCAGGCCTGTTGTGTGTGGTCTCAGACCCCAGACCTCAGAGCACTGAGCAGAGGTTAGGGAAGCAGACCACAGAGGAAGGTAAGGAACACACTTAACATCTTCAGGAATAGAAAAAGGGAATGGCTTCCCCATTAAGTGATGAGCTCTCCAACAGCAGAAGCAACCAAGCAAAACAAAATGCCCAAACCATGAGGAATTAATTCTGTGTAAGAGGGATCCTGAGTGTCGAGTGAGGCCAGAAGACCTCACGGGGGCTACAAGTCTTAATTCTTAAATGGTGAGCCAAAGGACATGTCCAGGATTAATACACACCAAATATATAAAAACTACCCGAAACCATTCTACGGAGTAATTTCTCAAAACGCTGCCAGCAGAGGTTTCATCTCTGTTCTCCCCCACCCACATTCTGCCCCCAGATACCAACTTCCTTGTCTGAGGTAAAATGCTGAACTCTTAAGAAAGTTCTTAGAATGTCTGCCTGACCCCTGGAGGCTTCTGATTAAACGTCGTGTTAAGACATGCACACTACTCAGTGCACCAAGCACTGTGCTTCTTAGCTGAAAGGCCTGGCATCCGGGCCCTCAGTGGCAAAACTCTGACAGGCTGAAATGAGAGAACGTAGCATTTCAGAGACCTGAAACCCTACAGCAAGTTTCGGGCTATCAAGGCAAGCTTTTGAAAGACTGCACTCGGATTTCCCTGGGGAAGGGGTGGGTGTTCTGTTCCCTTTTTACTCTCCAGGCACAGAAAATAAACCCTTCATTCCACAGGCAGGTCACTTAGCCAACACAGATGACAATGGAATTTTCCTGTATCGAGACGGACGGCTGCCACCGCGTGGCCGGGGGGGGGGGCTAGTGTTTTAGGTGCTCCTACGATGACTTCTTGTGAAAAGGAACTAAACCTGGAGTCTAGAGTGAGACTTGTAAGGCAATTTCCCGCCTTCTTAATTAAATGTGGCACACTGAAAAGGCTCCGGCTCCAAGTCCAGCCCAAATGACCCTAAGCAAGTCACTGTCCTTCTGAGCTTGTTTTTCTTCTGTGAAATAAAGATAAAGCCACTGGTGTCAGTGAGCTGTGAGAATCAAGATAAAATTACGCACTTTCAAGCAGCAGAATACTATCCCTTCCCACTATTATGTCCTTACCATCATCTGTCTGGTGTTTTAAAATGCCATGATCATTATAATCATCATCTGTGGTGGCAACAGGACCTTTCTCTGACCCATTACCTTGCCCAGAATAGGTGCTCCACAGTCAGCGGAATCAGGGCTGCTCTACTTGTTTACACTTAATCAAGTAATTAAGTGGCGGCTCAAGGACCTGGAGTGCTGACCTGTATCCCAGCAACCACCAGAGTGGTTGGCACCAAATTCAAGACCCGGGAGTCGCAGCCACACAGTACTGGGCCCAAGAGTCGATGCTGTGTACCCAGGTGCTTGCCAAGAAGTCCTGCAGGAGCAAGAACGAGAGGTGCCAGCAGGCACCCACAGGACCACAGGTGAAATGCTGTCAGCAGGTCATGAAACTGGAGCTGCAGGCCAATTCCCTCTGATCCCAATGAAGCCGCCGTAGTTCACATCAGTTCTGGAACCCACCTTAGAAGCCTCTCCTTTACTAGAAAGGTGAGGAGGCAACTAGGCAACACGATTGCTGCCTGAGTGCTGGGGGCAGACAGAGCTGAGTGAACCCCCTGCTCTGCTGGCCTCTGACGCCAAGACCTGGACAACTTACCTGCACCGCAATTCCCTGCCAACTATGGAAACTGGGAGGGCCCTTCCTCAGGAATTCTGTGAAGATCAATGAGAAAGCACGAGAGCGCCTTGTCGCTTCAAAGCTGAAGTACATAACTGCCGCGGTGAGCTTCAGGGGACGGACGACCAGGGAGAGGCATTCAGCCTCGTTTTTATTCTGTGGCATAATCCAATCCCCCTTGTTACCTTCAGTCAGAAAAACAGTTAAACTCTGCAGTGTTTCAGGGGAAGGTATTGCCCAAACTGTGGCAGAGACAGGTACTCCCTGTATCTATTCTTCAGTCCTGTCAGCTACACACACAGCCGCCACGATTAAAAACTACATTTCCCAGTGTCCTTCACGGCATGCTCGCCATGAAACCACATGCCGATGGGATGTGAGCAGAGGTTACCACACCTTCAAAGACAAGTGATGGCTGGGCCTTTAGCAACCATGATGGACCATGAAGAGGGGCGAGACCCCAAGGATGCAGAGCGTGGAACTAGAAGAGGCTCCGAGCTCTTCTGGGAGCAGAACCACCAGCCTCGTGCTGGACTGCCAGCTCCTAAACCCTCTGTGGCACATAGGAGCAGGTTCTATTGTATTTAAGCCACTACTATTCTAGGTCTCTGCTGTCTGCAGGCAAACCTAAGCCTAACTAAATACCAGCTTGGTCATCTACCTCATTCACCAGAGGAGTCTCCAAATGGTTAAGTCTACTAAGACTTGCCTCTCATGAGGCTATTTAAAAGCCCGTGTATATAACGTAATTACAAAGACTTTGAAAAGCAACCTCACAATGATGACGACCTTTCCTAGAAGGTAGATCTTATGCTCTATTTCCTAAGTCAGTCAGTCTTATTTTAGCCATACAGCATGTTTTTCCTTTTACATATTTTAGGTAACACATACTAGATGCTGTTCAAGTCTAGCTACCAATGAAATAACAGAAAATGCATGCAGCCTCCCAGCACCAAGGAGCTGAGCAAATATTCCAAAGGCAGTGGATCTGTTCTCTGCTTAATGTATCACCATGGCAACAGGCACGTTGCTAGGAAACCAAGAGAGGCTAACCCCAGGAGGGACAGCAGCTACCTCAGGTCCCCTGCAGTCAGACATTTCAGATCCCCTAAGAGCAAAGGGATAAAGCAACATCTGCTACCTGATCAGGGCTGGGGTCACAAGTACCTTCTACAGCAGAGAAGGTTTTGGAAAACATTCTGCCGAGGGGACTAGAAACCCTGCCCGTTTAATCACTCAGAACAGCACATCTGCAGAGGCAGCCGCCTTGAACTGGAGAAGTAAGGTCCAAATAGGCCTCTTACCACAGAAGAAATCCATGGCAATAAAGCTCTCGCTCAGCTGGGCGGCCGTCCCATCACCTCTGGCCCAGATAAGCTATTACTTCTGTTACTGAAGACAAAGGTTCTTTCTTCCCTGTTCCTCCTCACCCACTACCGCCTTGCCTTTTTTTTAATTTTCCCCACAAGCCAGATCATTTTAAGACAAGAAATCTACGTGGGGAAGGATACAGAGTCCTCAGGCAAATTACCTTTGCAATAACTGAGACACTGAGGGACAAGAATGCAATCTTCTTATACTGTACAAGAGTCATATCAGGTGGCATAATTAATTTGGGAAAGAGAAAATCCTATTTGTTCATTTAAGAGTACTCCAGTCCAATATAAACTCCTGCTAGCCAAGTTCTTCTTCCAAAGTGTCATCCTATCAGGTGATGAATAGAGATGAACTTAAACTACCTTAGATAAGATGCCACAAATGGACCATGAAGAAGTGGCCCCTGGCAGTACTCACCAGGGTCAAGTGAACAGGTACAGGTAGGGTTCGAAGGTTCTAGACCCAGCCCAGGGTGCTGCTCAGGAGTGGATGCAGTGAGCCAGAAACTGGCATGGGCCCTACCCCATCCCTGCCAGATGGCTGGTGGTCTCAACACTTGAAGAAGAATACCCTAAAAAAAACTTCATGCAAACCCCACTAAGGAAATTCAGTTACAGGCTTGCCCCATGTGACTGTTTATGAATTAAAGTTTCAGATTCACGTGTGCCTACTATACATGTGACTTCTGACTTACATTCTGATGCAGTTGCTCTGGATTAAGTCAATGTTAAGCAAAAAAAAAAAAAAAGGCACTTAGAACAATGCTGGGTACACAGTGAACTCTCAGTGTCAGGTATTGAGATGCCTGTAGTTCACACACATCAGCTACACCAGCCGCAGAGAACCCCGAGGGTCCCAGCGATCCTCCCAGGGGGTCCATGAGGTGAAAATTCCCATAATACCACCGAGGAGTCGCCCTTTTCCCTTTTCCCTCGTTCACTCACAAATGAGGCATATGACAGCGACACTGAAACAGACTGAGAATCCCGCCAGGTGTCAGCAAGATTGCAAAACTGTGAAACAAGCCAATCTTCTCCCTAAATGTTTGTGCCTTTGGAAAACTTATTTCATAAAAATCACATTAAATGTAATGGGGTCATCATTACCTCTAAAGGTTTTATAAAATTTTGTCAGCTTAATTTATAAGATGGTAAATATCGATACTGCCCCACAAACAAAAACTCTTTGAGGTCCCTCAGCAACCTACGAGTATGTAAGGCTCCTGAAAACGAAGCATGTGAGAACCACTGAGTTAACACGTACAAACAACCAACTTCTGGAACAAAAAGGAGGGGAAATAGCTTCCTCAATTTACAGCTGGTTCCTCTTTCAGACTTACCTCAAATCAAAGCCACCAGGGGTATGTAAATCATGTTAGACTCCTGTGTCCCTGCCACCCACTAAAATCCCCTGCACAGTTTTGGGGGTCCCTCTAACCTGAACTATTGTAAACGTCAGAACTTCACTTGAGCCCGAAGTCACCTCTGATCTGTCAACTCCTAAACACGATCTCTTAAAATTCATGTCAGTAAATAAAAGAAAACGCTTTACTTAATTGTGATAAAGACTTAGCACTATTAACATTTAAGTGTGTGCACACCAACCCACACCAGCACTTCCTGAGTTGAAGTCTACGTGGCTACACCTCACACCACGGTCAGCAATGCTGAGCTCTTTGTGCCGGGCACCGTTGTACATGCTGCCGATACAGCAAGGGACCAAGGCAGCAAATAAATGTACAATGCCAGCAGTGGTGAGTCTACGAGGAGAAATGAAGCCGAGCCAGAGAAGAGCCAGCCGAGGGCAGGATGGCATGGCCACTGCAGACAGAGCAGTGGGGAATCCGACCAGGCCACCTCTGAGCAGAGACCTGGGTTACCTCCGACAGGTAGAGTACAGAATGCAACGGTTCTGGGCAACAATAAGGTGCCAGGGGGCTGGACACAGCCCTCACCTGCCAGGAGGGAGAAGACAGCTTTGAGAGGCAGCCAAGGGCCAGATGCCATGTGACCTTGCAGGACAAACTTCAAGTTCTTAACAGGAAGCTACGCAGCTACACAGGAGAGTGCCACCACACTGCTGAAGGTGACATCCATAGGACTGGCCAAAAGAACTCTGTAGTATTTCCTTCTCTCTTATTTATGAAGTTTCTGCCTACAATGTAAATTATGCCTTTTCAAAAGCAGTTATCTATCCAAATATGGCCAGAACTCAATTTGACATTTGTAAGTGTCATCAGACTTCATCTCACTTAGGGCTGGCTAAATTGATACATCTATACAATGAAATACTCTGCAGCTACATGTTAAACAGTAGGAGGAGATTAAGAAGATATGACACTAAGTGCAATGTGGCAATCTGGGTTGGATACTGCAACAGAAACATGCAATCAGTGAGAAAATTGATAAATTCCAAATAAAGCTTCAGTCCCAGTAACACACTGTCCTGATGTCAATTCCTTCTGACATATGTACAGTGGATGTGCACTCTAGGGGAAGCTGGGTGAAGGGTGTACAGGAACTCACTGTGCTATCTTGATAACTTCTCAGTAAATCTCAAATTATTCCAAAATTTGAATTTTTTTTTTTTAAAGATAGTAATAGGATCTATGTGGATTAGCATGAAATGGCCTCTAAGGATAAATAAAAGAAAAAATGCAAACGGAAAACCACCGTTTTACTCTTCAAATTTTAAAATGAGCAAAATTTAAAGTTTGATGTCAAGTATTAATAATTCAAGTAAAACATGCATATTTTGTGGGCATATAAGTTGCCAAAATCATTTTAGAAAGTAATTCAGCAATTTCTAGTGAAGGTGAAATATGTACAATCCACAACTGAGCAATTATGTTCCTAGGTGTATCCTCCAAGAAATGTCTGTCCATGTGCACAAGAATAGTGATAGAAGCAGTTTGTAGCAGAAAAATAAACAGATGGTAATAATCCAAATGTCTACCAATAGAATGGAGAATGATATAAATGGAAATATTATACTGTAGTGAAAATGAAAGAGCAATCCGCTATCAACATGAACTAGTCAAGAAAATACCAGCCCTGGAACATATACAATATTTGTAAAATTTTTAAGAAGATTTTTAATATATTTTTATTTCAGGGAGGAAGGGGGAGGGAGGGAGAGAGAAACATCCATGATGAGAGAGAATCAGGGATGGGCTGCCTCCTGCACGCCTCACACTGGGTACTGAGCCTGCAACCTGGGCATGTGCCCTGAACAGAATGGAACAAACCCTGACCTCCTGATTGACAGGATGAAGCTTAATCACTGAGAGGCCGGGCTGTAAAATGTTTGTAAACATCCAAAAAAAGACTACACACACTGATGAAGGTTACACTGTATCTATGAGAGTATAAGACCTGCAGGAGGCAGCCGATCAATGATTCTCTCTCATCATTGATGTTTCTCTCTCTCTCCTACTCTCTGAGACCTGCAGGAGGGTGGTTATCTACGGAGGGAGGTGGGGCAGAGGGAGGGTGGTGGCTAAACAGACTTACCCTAGGAATCACAATTAGTAACAAGAGGCCTAGAATCTGAGAATTCAGGTTACCAGGAACCAGCCCTGATCTGCTGGGCTGCTCTTCCACCTCCCTCCTAACTGCTATCTACCCTGGTTTGTTTTCCTGGCCCAGTAATTATGTCCAGCATACATATTTATGCCCATTTAGTTTTGTTTTATTAAACTTCAAACAACCTTTGAAATGCAAGACAGCAGGAGATATTACAAAATCAAGGGCAGACAAGGGTCACTGTGCTGGTGGGACAAGGACACAGACAAACACAATACTGGTTCCCTCCTGGTATAGCAGCACACCTCGCAGTCTTCACTGCCTGAGCCCTGCCACAGTGATTTCTTAAAGCCTCCCTGCGACCCAGTTAGATGGGAATGATTATTACAGCAGGGAAGCAGTTTAAGTGGCCTGTCCGCAAGGTGATAGTTACCTTCTATTCCACAGCACCATCCGTCTCAGCATAACGAGTTACAAATCCCACCAGAAACATGAGATTTGGGTAGATTGTTTTTCCGTGCACAGGCCATTACACAAGGCAAATTCAGATTATTTTATGGAACAGAAAGCAAAGCAGTTACACTTCTGCAACAATTAAATCCTTCACCCTAATCACTGTATTTATCATTGTTTTAAAATGGTTTTTTTAAAGGCAAGGTAATTAGCATTCTCTTCTGTTGATTTAAAGAAAATCTGGCCCAGCCAGTGTGGCTCAGTGGTTGAGCATTGACCCATACACCAAGAGGTTGCTGATTCAATTACCCATCAGAGCACATGCCTATGTTTCCCACTCAATCTCCAGTAGGGGGCATGCAGGAGGCAGCCAATCAATGTCTCCCTCTCATCAATGTTTCTCCCTCTCCCTTCCTCTCTAAAATCAATTTAAACAAAGAAAATCTAGACCTTCCTTTTTGGTGGCAGAGCCAAACAGGACCAGAGGGCAAGGCTTAGAGCCGCCAGCGGGCTGTAATCTAGGATGCCCAAGGCAGAGACTGCCTCCAAAGCCATGGCTCAGGAGTGGCTTGTTTTGGCCCCAAGAGCTTCCCATGCCTTAGTAGGTGGTTTACCATCTACCACCGCCCCCAACAACACCCTGTTCGCCCTTCCTCTTGCCCTTTGTCAAGGTCTGGCCTGGCATTCCATAGTTTCGAATACCAAGAAAATGGAGGAGCAAGTTCAAGTTCTCCTTTCCCTAATCTAGAAAAACCCAGATGACTCAATCCAATATATCCTTCAACTCTCACAGCAGGGACGGGACACAGCTTCTCAAATGTAATTCAAGCACTTACCAAATCCTCGCTTGGTTGACACAAATAAACCCTCATGAGTTACATTTTCTGAGTAAAACTGCTTGTTGATTGAAAATTGATAAACAGGGTGTTTATCCAAAATTCCTGGCAGGTGAGAACTGGAATTCTGTGGCTATTCAGCAGACTATGACACAAATTCATGTCTTGCATCATAAACAGCAGCAGCTATTAAATGAATACATATGGGATGTCCCCCAAAAATGTACAAACATACTTTGAATTATAAAGGCAGTGTTTATTAAAATACATTTCCCTTCCAAAATCGAGCTATCAGCTGCTCAAGTGTGCGCACATTTTTTCGGACACCGTTTTTTTGTTCACAGTACACCTAGCGTCCCCACAGAGCCGCCCTGCCTGTGCTGGGCAAGCACTATTCAGCCGAATGGCTGCCACTCGCCGGGCGACAGGAGCAGGCCAGCTTGGCTTCGGAGGGCACCCGCCACACCACACCACGTGCCTTCACACGCATCACCTCATTAACACTTTTCCACTCAGGAATCACCCAACAACATGGCCTTACTGTACGATTCCTGTAGAAGTTGTTCAAAAAGAGCAGCTGAGTGTTTACATCTACGGTGCCAACAAAGTTGTCTCCTCTGGGGCAAGTAAACGGGGCAGCACATGGCAAGTCCTAGGGTTCTGGACGCTGCTCCCGCTCTATTCCTTGACCTGGGGGCTGCTTATGGTAGGTATGTATGCTCACCCAGAGGTAACTCATCAAGTCATACACTTAAAATGTGTATGTTTCCTGAGGGCAAATGACAGCCCAGCATGTCTGTAAAAAGTTAAGAGGTCAGTACTGATGGAAGGCTAGGAAAAGAGCAAGCAGTCAGGAGTCCTGGGTTCAGGTCCCGACTTGGGTGAGTGGCCTATGATTTGGGAGTTTCTTCTGAGGGCCTCAGTGTCTTCATTCCTTACAAAGTGGTGAGACCAGATACTCCCAATTCTCTCGGCATACCATCACTTCCCTTTGTTTTTTCAGGAAGGGAAAAGGAGGGACAACTAGAGGGGTAGAAAAACAACTCAAAGGCGAACGTCCCCACCAGGAGGGCATGAAAACACAGCCCATAGAGCTTCTCCAGATGCAGTGACACTGTGCTCCGCACAGCAGCGCCATGTTGGAACGGCAAGTTCTAAGCACCTCCGGGGAGCAGATGGCGGCCGCAGCCATGATGCTCCTTCACTTACTATTGACACTGTATCAATATTATTGGAAATTTTAGGGATACATTTCCAGAAAAGTACGACCAGAGCTGTCAAGGCAAGTCAGTGTTTATTAAAATGCATCCATACACTGTGTCAGCAGCATGTCCTTGGCATGACCCTAACAGCCCGGTTAGCGCAAGGCCATCACAGCCCACTCCCATTTCCCCGAGCGTGCTGGGAAGCGGGCCCCTTGGCTTGGTTAATATCCTGGTGAACCATCTTCCCATATAAGCCAGAGGAGAATTTTACATTTCCAAAAAATCAATGCAGTTTCTTTTGGGCAATTTGAGTGATTCAGACCTCTTAAAGGTCTTGTGAGGAGTGACTCAGTGCCTAAGAACAATTGTTCTATGGGGGAAGGAGGGTTGGGGCGGGCTGGGGAGGGGGGCTGTTCTCAACCAGTATATAAAATTTAGAGACTAGCATTTGCTTATTGCGCCAACCATTAAAATAATAAGCAGTATAAACCCCAGGGAGAAATAAATTTTCTTCAGGGACTAAAAAACCGAAAATCTTTATAAGCAGTTCACCTTTCATCCTCTATAAGTAAAACAAGCTTAAGAGCTTGGTTTAAGGTTAAGTACACATTCTTGTGAGTTGCTGAAAGCAAACATTGAGGAAACACATCTTCAACCTACTTCACCTGTAAGTTATCTTAATTCTTTTGTTACTGTTTACTGAAACTTGGGTGGCTACATGGTACTTAAAACGGAGGCTCGACCCTAAATTACATAATTAATAAAGAGAAATTTAGGCTGGCCCTAAAGATCAGGTTTATTTCCGTCAGTGGGCCATTATCTGAAAATACCCAAATCTGTTTGTAACTTAAAAGTCAATGTCATATAAATTAAAATCTGGCTCCTTAAACTTTCCACTTAGAAACTGAAATCTGGTTCTGTCACTATCGAACAGAAATTTGATTACGTAACCCAATCTCACCCAATCTCACGACTTTCCCTTCACCGTGAGGACTTAGGCGGGGTTCAGAGGTGAGGGCGAGAATCAGGGGGGAGGGAAGGTCACGGCGACCTGGGGAGGGCACTGGGGCCCCTTCTGATTCCAGGAAGACGCAGCAGCTGGTACCCAGGCTGCCCGCGGAGCCTGTAATGACCTAACCACCGGCACTATTTCAGGGCAACGAACAGGTGTGCGAACACGCATGAGCTCGGCTTCTCCCATACTTACCTTTCCCCCAATGTAGGCCACTGCTAAAGCCGGCCAACAGCCGGGCAAAGACATTTGAAAGCCTGGGAACTGAGGGCTCCGTTGCAAAATCATCCGGATGGTTAAAAAAAACCCGTATCATCATCTTCAAGACGTAAGGTCAAAAATATATTTATGCAAAGATAAACATCAACACAAGAGGATACAGTGGGCTCCCACGCCTCCTGCAACTTCAATATCTCAAACACCGGGGCGACTGGGGCCGAGGGCCCGTGTGTCCGACCGGTCGGGGCTCCATTCCATCTCCATCACGTGCGCCGAGCGCGAGCACAACACGGCTGCGGGAGCTGCAGCGCTCACCCCACGGCTGGAAGGGCAGCCTGCGGGTGGGGGGAGCCCCGGGCCGCCCGCCCCAGCCGCCCGGGACACCAACCGGAGCCCGGAAGGAGATGCCGCCCGCCTCACCCCCTCCTCCCGGCCCCAGGCCCTGAACGGCCGGCCCGGGGCCCCTTGGCCGCCGGCCTCCCTGCAGCTCCCGCAGCCTCTGGCCGCGCAGCAGGTACCGGCGCGGCGCACACGCCTGCGCAGTGCGCGCCCCTCGCCGAGCCCAAAGGGAACCCGCGAGGCGAGGCCCGCACAAGCCGCTCCGGGACGCGAGGGCCGCATCCCGCTGGGGACACCCTCCCAGGCTGGGGGTCCCGGGACTCACCCGCGCCCAGGAGGCTGGCTAGAAGGAAGAGAGCGTACATGGCGCCGCCGGAGTCCGCAGTCTGCACTGCAGGGCGTCAGCTGATCTCGGGGATATAAACCTGCCCCGCCCCGACGCCGCCTACTGCGCAGGCGCGGGCTCCGCCCCCCGGGGCCTGCCCCGCCCTCCCGCAGCCTGACTCAGCGCCTCGCAGGGCGCGTGCGCGAAGGGAAGGCTGGGAGGAGGGAGAGGACGGGAGGGGAAAAGGGGCGAAGAATAAGGCAGCGGTTCTCAACCTGTGGGTGGCAACCCTTTGGAGGTCGAATGACCCTTTACGGGGGTCGCCTAAGACCATCCTGCATAGCAGATATTTGCATTACAATTCATAACAGTAGCAACATTACAGTTATGAAATAGCAACGAAAATAATTTTATGGTTGGGTCACAACATGAGGAACTGCATTTAAAGGCCAGAAGGGTCCTGATTGGTTTGGTTCAGTGGATAGAGCATCAGCCTGCAGACTGAAGGGTCCCAGGTTTGATTTTGGTCAAGGGCATGTACCTTGGTTGCGGGCACATCCCCAGTAGGAGGCGTGCAGGAGGCAGCTGATCCATGTTTCTAACTATCCCTCTCCCTTCCTCTCCGTAAAACATCAATAAAATTTATATTTTTAAAAATTTAAAAATAAAAAAATAATAAAGGGCCAGAAGGTTGAGAACCACTGGGTGGAAGAGAAGGGAGGGGTAGTAAAATGAAAACTAATAATTGAATAAGTCAATGTTTGGGATTATATATATATTTTTAAATATATTTTTATTGATTTCAGAGAAGAAGGGAGAGGGAGAGAGATGGAAACACCAACGATGAGAATCATTGATCGGCTGCCTCCTGCACGCCCACACTGGGGGATCGAACCCACAACCTGGGCATCCAACCTGACCTGGAATCCAACCATGACCTCCTGGTTCACAGGTTGGCACTCAACCACTGAACCACGCTGGCTGGGCAATATATAAAATATATTTTAAACCTCACATTTTTTCTGCGTGTCACTGTTTTCTACTATTGATACCATTTTTTCAGATGATAATCTATACTCAAAAAAAATTAACCCAACTTTAAGTTCTCACAGTCAGAATTCAAACTCAATGCTCAACCCACACTGTCTCCTAGAGGTGATGTGTACATTATTTCCTTGGCCAGGGGTAGTGTGTGACTTCATTCATTAACATTTTCCCTGTTAATACTTCATATTTACAATCACTTTTCTTTCCCGTGACTCCCAGGCAGGTTTTTTAGTATTAAATACACTCCTTCCCAAGGTCCTACCACGGTTTGTCCGTGGACTTGGAGGGAGTGGAGGAAAGGGATTGAGGAGTAGGAAAATGGAGACCAGGAAGTGCCTCAGCCCTCGGAAAAGGGAACAGGAAGTGAAGCCTGAATTTGAGAACCCAGCTTGGAGTCAGCCAGGGGCCTTGTTGGAGAAGGAAGATGCCCGCCCTGCCCAGCCCTCAATCCTCATCTTATTCCAGAACAAGAAGACCTGGGTGACCTACACGAAATGACTCACCTACTATGGCTGACCTTGTCTGGTTGTGAACACAGGGATGACACCACCCACACCCCCACTGCACCCCCCTCCCCCAGGGACAAGTACCTACCAGCCTGAGGGAAGAAGGAAAGGAGGGAAATATCACCTATTAGGGGAAGCCCTGAACAGTCAAGTAGTCCCATTCCATCCATGTGCCAGAGGGGAAACAGGCCAGAAAGGGAAAGACATCTATCAAGGTCACAACTGACCTGGTCAGGGCAAACCCAAGGGTTCCACCCCCCTCCCACCATCTGCACCTTTCCCAGGAACAGCTCACAGACAGAGGCCTCGGAGCCTGCGGTGCCCCCACCTCCTCACCACCCCCACATGGCAGCTCTTACTTCCCACTGGGGAGTCGGATGGGGAAGTGGGCATCGAAGTGGGCGATGTGAAAGAACTGAGTAAAGCTGGGGCAAGATTTAGTCTCGACTGGATGGATACCTCACTGGTTGGCCTCCGCGGCCAGATGGAAATCTCACGGCTGCCCCATCTGCAGGCTCCCTGAATCCTGAGGCAGACCACCCCAATAGTAAGATAAATGCAAGGGAGATGGGGGTCTAGGATACAGCCCCTTCCCTCAGCTGCTGGCTGAAGGAGCAGGCAAAGCATACCCGTGTTCCACGCGAGATTATAAGACTCCAAGCGGGAAGGAGGCTTAGAGACCTTCAGATCCCCTGCTCGCACCCCGGTGGAGTTACTGAGCGCGCAGAGCTACTTAATGATAGACCCTGAACCAACCACACCTCTTTTTAATACTCACCCCCCCTAACTGGGAGGGTGTGTCCGTGTTTCTGAGATGAACTTTAGCTGCCTTTCATTTGCACACCTTGAACACAACAGTAATACGTTCCTTCATCCTCCTCCTCCCCTATAGGGACATAATTTTAGTAAAGAATAGATAACTAAGCCCTGGTCGGTGTTGCTCAGTCAGTGATTAGAGCATCAGCCTGCCTGGTCAAGGGCACCTGGGTTGCAGATTCAACCCCCAGACTCAGTTGCAATCAATTGATGTGTCTTTCTCATGTCGCTATTTCTCTCTCTTCCCCTGCCTGCCTTCCACTCTCTCTAAAAATCTATGGAAAAAAATATCCTCAGGTAAGGATTAGCAACAAGAAAAAAAAAAAGAATATATAAGGGAAATACAACAGTAAGAGGACTATTATAAGTTTTTGCCAAATCAGTGGGTGTTTATTCCTCTTAAAACACCTTTCTAACCATCTGTGCATAGGAAACGAGCCATGAAGCTATTCGGACCCTTTGATCCTAGCATACCGCTCCTAGTCATACACCCAGAGCTCAGAAGTCTTTTATCCAAAGTGCTCCCAGAAGGGCCCTTTATAGCAATGGGAACTGGGAAGATCCCTAACGCTGAACACTGATGGGCTAAGAAAACCCGCCTGGACTAAACCATGCTACTCCAAGCAGCTTTGCAGCGAGAAGTGGGAGCAGCAAGCGCTGGTGTGCAGCAGGCCTGAGAGGAAAGTGGGTTCCAAGAAACATAGACAGAGCAAGGCCCAAGGCCCATCTTCTGGGCCAAGCCTTGCCACTGACTTCCCAGAGGGGCCAGCGGAGCTGGGAAGGGAGCTGCAGGATCCTCCAGGCCAGACAGGGGATCAGTGAGGGAGGAACAGAGAACTGGCGGTGGGCGAGTCTGCTGACCTTGAGTCAACTCGTCTTTGCATTATTTCACTCATCACAATGTTACTTTGTACTTTTGAAAGAAAAAAATTGTAGGGAAAATTACGAAAGAAAAGGAAATCCCCTTTAGCTCCTCCTGTGAGCTCAAGTTTTCAAGGAACCGAAAAGATAACTTTTCCCCAGAAATGTGAGCCA
>PVJC01004257.1:0-16607 GCA_004026665.1 Murina feae
GAAATATTTCAAAAGTTGAGACAAGAGGATAATATAATAAAAGACCTATGTGCCCACTTTATCAAATACTTTGCTTTATCAATTTTTAACATTTTGTAGAATTTACTTCCCATCCATGTTTTTATGCATTTCCTACAAATTTATCTGTAGTAACCATAACCATAAACAATCTATAGAATTGTTTTTCATATTTTGAAACTTTTTTTTTAATGTCATCAGATAGCTTGCATCCTTCGGCAACTTTCTTGATTTAGATGCTGTGGCTTTAGAGACATCACTTTGATATATGTAGCTCCTGTCCATTTACACCAACTGCTGCACTGCCTCCTGATACAGGAATACATGGCGAGTCGTCCTTTCCCTTGTGACTCTGGGTTTTCATTGTTGCAGACAGTGCTGGGTGAGCATTTCTGTTGATAGTCTCCGTAGGCATAGGCATAATCACGCCCCTAAGGAATTCGCCTGTGAATAGCATTGCTGGGTACAAGGCTAGGCCTCAGCTCTGCCAGATTTTGCCAAAGTGCTCTTAAAGCGATTAGACCAGTCTCCACACCTAAAAGTGTAAACGTGTGCTAATATTAAATGCCTAATACCTGAAAATGCCTTCGTGCGTATCTTATGTGCAACTTCCTGATTCCTTTGGACAGCAAGCGGTTTTTCAGATTGGCTTACTGACCATTTGGTCCTCCACTTTTGTAAAATGCCTGTTTGCAACATTTGCCATTTTAAAAAATTGTGTCTTTCTAAAACAATGATTTATAGGACCTTTTAATAGGTTCCAGATGCTAACTCATGGCTGGTTATTTGCATTGCAAACAATTTCTTCAATTCGTGTCTTGCCTTTAACCATGTTCAATGTATCTATTGTTGTACAAAAGTTCTAATTTTAATGAGGTCAAATTTATTAATTATTTTATGTAATTGGAAGATTTTGTGCCTCATTTAAGAAATCCTTTCCCTCCCAACTCTAACCTACAAAGATACTCTATTATATTTTCTTCTAAGTGTTGTGAAGTTTCGCTTTTCATATTTGTCTTTAATCCACAGGGACTCTCTGTGGCATCTATAAAGATTGATTATGCCATAAAGATAATAATTTGCTCCAGCATCATTTATTAAATAGTTCTGCTTTTCCTCATTAATGTAATGCAACCTCTCTCTTATACCAAATTTCAAAATATGAGTGCGTTTATTTTTTAGACTATTAACCCATGGGGCTACTTTTCTGTCTTTGTGCAAATACCACACTGTCTTAGTATAACTTTACAATAAATCTTCATATCTAGTATGGAAAGTCCCCTCTAACCCTTGTTATGCTTCCTTACCACTTTCTGAGCTCTTTTTTTTCTTCAACATTAATATTAGAATAAGCTTATCAAGGACCACAAAAATTTTTATAGGAATTTTCATTTGTATTATAGTAGATTTATAGATTACACTCAGAAGAGCTGATACCATTATGATAGTATCTTCTAACCCATGAATATTACGCATGAGCATTTTAAAGTCTCCATTTATTCAGATTATTTTTATGTCCTTCAATAATACTTTGTGATTTTTTTCCTCCATAAAGGTCTTGCACATATTTTGTAAGATTTATTCCAGTATCTTAAAATTTATTGCAATTGTGAATGACATTTGTATATCATATTTTCTAATTGGTTATTATTTGTGTCTGAAAATAGTACTTTTTTTTTTAATATGGCCTCTTTCAGCAATTTTGCTGAGTTCTCTTATTAGTTCTATTTGTTTTTCTGGGTATTTTCATGGTAAAGAATTATTGGCATGGCCTCTTCTGGGAGTAGCAGCCTAGGTGCTACGACGAGTCTTATTCCCACAGTCATGTCTCTCCTGCTCAAAACATGGCTCTTGGTGCACAGCTGAGAATGCAAAAGTAAGTGAAATCTCCCAGGGACCATGTGAGCTGGAACCAGAATGTGACATTATAAGCAGACAGGAAGGATGGGGTTGTCCTGAGTGCAAACGTCCATGAATACAGAGGCGCAGCAAGATAAATGTTGTCAGACCTTCTGGCTAGTAGCATGGAGGAGCTGAACTCCAAACCCCTGCCGCAGGCTGGGACCCTGAAAGATGGCTGAAGTGGCCACAGCCCCAGGCTAATACATACCTTGGCATCCAAACAAAGCAAATGCAAGTCTCCTCTGGAGAAAGTCTTCTTCATTTAAGGCCCAAAGGTTAATGTCTATTGCTGTGAACTCACAATAAAAGAAGATCTCCAAAGGAACAGGAAACAAACTCCCATGAGTGAGATTCAGGAGGAGCGACCAGCGACAGGGTTAGAACCTTAATATGTTAGATATTGTAATTAATAGATAGAGAATAGATAGAGATAGAACCTTAATATGTTAGATATTGGAATTAATAGATAGAGAATAGATAGAGATAGAACCTTAATATGTTAGATATTGGAATTAATAGAGAGAGAATAAAGTAACTATGTTGGGAGTGAGAGATTGAACCACAAACGTGGGCTAGCAAGGAAAGACTCTCAAAATTGGGAGGAACTACAAAGACTGATAAACATGTAGCATTTATAGATATGAAAAATATAATTTAAAAACAAAAAAGTCAGGTTTGATGTGAATAGCAGATTAGACCCAATTGAAGACTTTGGTGAAGAGAGAATTGGTGAACTACAATATAAGTATGAAGCTATTACTGGTAATTTCATACTGATTAGAACACAGAAACTATGGAAAGGATTAAAAGATATGAAATAATATGGTGTATGTCTGATAAGAGTCCAAGAGGAAAAAATAGAATAGAGGAGATTTGAAGAGATAATGGCTGAGAATTTTCTAAAATTGGTGAAATATATCAGCCGTCATTCATCCCAAGCAGGGCATACTAACAAGAAAATTTCAACCTAATGTGGTAGGTGGAATATCCATGAATTCTTAGATATTTCTCCCTCCAAAATGTAAAGTAATCAATTCCCCTCCCCCTGCCTGTGGGTTTGACTTAATGATTTCCCTATCTCTTTGTTTTTATTCCATTTCTTGCCCTTCCCTTCTTCCTTCTTGAGGATTTCCCATCTGAACTCCCAATTCACTCCTCAGCTCATAATAATCCTATCCAGTCTGTTGTTTATTTAATTATTATATTTCCCAGATCTAATATTATGTTTCAACTACTACATTTTTCACACCCAATGCTGTGTTTCCGCTTGGTTCCCTTTAATGTTTTCTTATTTTGTTTCATGTTTTTAATATCTTTTATCTTTCTATGTTTATGAGGCTAATTAGAACATTTTGGC
This sequence comes from Murina feae, assembly GCA_004026665.1. NCBI lineage: Eukaryota > Metazoa > Chordata > Mammalia > Chiroptera > Vespertilionidae > Murina > Murina feae. The sequence continues at coordinate 3,278 of PVJC01004257.1, forward strand.
CCATCTGTTCTAATATCTATGTGTCTGATGGAATCTGAAAGCTGATATGTTGTTTTTCTTTTGAGACATTTGTCCTCATCTTCCCTGGGCCTGGGTACTCTGTCAGACAATGTGAAGGGCCAGACCTTTGGGCTTGTCAGTCTAAATGAGCTTTGCAGGCGTGGGGGTGGGGCAATGAGACTTAGGGTGGAGAGCCCGAGATATCAGGAAGCATTGGTTCTCACCCCAGGGACACACAGACACACACTCACCCCTCTCTCCAAGAGAAGCCAGCATTAGGAGGTGATACTTAGATCATAATTCACCAGCCCTAGGGGTTTATAAAATTAGTGGTTGGGAATAGACTAATTATCCAAATAATTTTCTCAGCTCAACACAAATACAGAGCTTCTGATTTTACTCCCACTGACCCCTGGTTTAGAGGTCGAGTCACAGCAACTGTGCCTCAAACAGGTACCGTTTATCCCAAAGCGATGGCAGGGAGAAGCAAGAGAAGACCTCCTATAGCAAGCATGTCAAACTCACGGCCCACAGGCCTCCTGTGGCCCACAACGAATATTTCTGCGGCCAATATAACGCTGTGAGCAGTTATTTACAGTTATGAAAGGAAATATGTCTCCTGTCGGAGCCAGAATTACTGACGTTCACCTTGGGTCAGTTTTGAAGTAATCACTGCGAATGAGAGTTCCCCCGAAGTAGGAGAGATAGTAGTAGAGAAGAGATGCCAAGTGTCAGGAAGAAAACATGAACTTTATCGTTACTCTTGTTCCTTTCTTTATACTATACTTTTCAAAATAAACCTACGTTTCTACAAAAATGGAAGCTTTTGGTTGTTTTGCGGCCCACATCAACTTAAGCCTTGCTTATTTGGTCCGTGCTAGCCTTTGGGTTTGACATGCTTGTTCTATAGTTTCTAGGGCTTCTTCTGAGCTTTCTGAATTGAATTTATTGGGATGATACGGGGTTCCTTTGGCTTTGACCTCTAGAGAAGGAGTCAGAAGATGGGGTCGCTCAGCATCTTGGTAAGAAACGGAACGGCATCCTGGCCTCTGAGGGCCTTTATGGCAGTTCCGTGGTTTTTGTTTGTTTTCTTTTGCTTTTATGGTCTGTTTTTGCTGGCTGGCTTTTCATGTTAGAGGTTTTCTTCAGATGTTGGTGACTCTTGCTTGTCTATTTCTGACCACGTTTATGATCAAGCGCAAGAAGCCACAAAGCTGTTTGGAAGCCCTGAACCCACTGGAGTGTGGGAGGTGGTGGAGTCAACTCTGAGTTCCTTTGTAGAGTCCTCTGGATGGACTGTCTGGTGTAGCCCATTGTCAGTTACCTTTAGGTCTTTCTTCTTGGAAATGTAGTAGGAAAAGTGAGGCAATTTCAGCATTCACGAAGCATGAATTAACATCATTTACTCTCCTTTGGGTGTAGCCTCATGCCTTAACTGGGTTCCTCAGCCCAGGAGGGGGCACAGCTCAGTGTGGAGCAAGGTGAAGGAGCAGCTCCCTATTCAACTTTCAACCAAATATTCCTATTTCTCCTTCCCCATCATATTAGTATCAGCAGAAACAGGACTGCAGGTTCCCGAGTGCTGTGAGTGGGGTGGGAGCGGGGCAGATCAGGGGGTGCCCCACCTAACCGCGGTCCGTTTAGGGTACGGCTTTCATGGCCCTGCTAAATCAGCACTTTCTTTTCATCTGCTCCCTAGTTTCTGAAGTGTTATTGCTGTTAACTTCTCTTTTTCTTGTGGATTTATGTCTACTTTTAAAAAAATGCTTTTACCACAGTTTTAGTGGCGTATCAGGAGGGAGAAAAATTATACTCATGTGCTCAATCCATCATCCTTACTGAAAGCCTAAATTTTTTAATGTAAAAAATCATTACATCTTTCAATCCTTACGCCTCTCATCCTTTTTCTGTCATTTCACATAGGCCCTCAGGTGCAATGCTGAATCCAGATGCAGTAGATGCAGTAGTAGTAATCTTTGTCTTAGTTCTGGTTTTTGTAGGAATGATTCTGAAATGCCTCCCCTGCTGTATTTGACATAAGTTTAAACAATTTTTTATTGAATTTATTGGGATGACATTGGTTAATAAAACCATACAGGTTTCAAGTGTACAACTCAATAGGAGGTCATCTGTACACTGCATTGTGCACTTATCACCCAAAATAAAGTCTCTTTCCCTTCCCAGTTATGCCCCCTCTGCCCCCTTCCCCCTTTCCCTCCAGTTATCACCATATTGTTTTATTTATTTGTTGCTTTTCTTTCTTTTTAAAATATTTTTTATTGATTTCAGAGAGGAAGGGAGAGGGAGAGAGAGATAGATAGAAGCATCAAGGATGAGAGAGAATCATTGATCAGCTGCCTCCTGCACTACTGGAGATTGAGGCCGCAATCCGGGCATGTGCCCTTGACTGGAATCAAACCTGGGACCCTACAGTCTGCAGGCTGATGCTCTATCCACTGAGCCACACCGCTGGGGCTCTGTGTTGTTTGTTAAATTATGTTCTTCATGTGATTCTAATAGATCCCCTCTAGTAGTTTAAGGAAGCTTCCTTTATTGTACAGGAGTGTCTTCGACTCTAAGTGACAGATACCACATACCACATACAGGAGCAGCTTACACAGTTAAAAGGTTATTTTTCTGTCAGCAGTCCAAAGCTGGGGTGGACTCTCCAAAGTCCTTAGGGACCCAGGCACCCTCCATTCCCCCTCCATCTCCAGCTGGGCTCACGTCTCATGGTCCAAACAGCCGTTCCTCCGGTTTACACATCAAGTCTGCATTCCAGAAAGCAGGGAAGAGAAGAAGGGAAGGGCAGGCCCCTCCACTGAAGGACACTATGGAAAGTTTGCACATGATTTCTATTTATATCCCACTGGGGCCACGCCTTGTTGAAAGGGCTGTGGGAAAGGTAGTTCTTTATGCTGGACTTTTACGTGCTTGACTGATCTGATGAGTGCTTAATCTCCCTGTATTTGTAGTCATACCAATACTATTTTAATTCTGAATATAACTGACGCCTTTTCTCTTATTTCTCAACCAGTTATTTTATTGATTTCCTCTATTATTTTCTATTTCCATTAATTTCCACTCTTGTCTTTATCATTTCCCTCCCTTCACCCCATTTCCCCCCCCCCCCCACCTCTTTGAAGTAAATGTCTATTTCAATTATTATTACTTTCTTGCTTTTTTGTAAAATTATTTAAGGCTATACATCTATCATTATGTACCATTTTAACTGCATCCCATATGTTTGGATATGTTGTATATCACTGTTCTTCAATTTTAAATAGTTTGTACTTTCCATTTGATTCCCTTTCCTACAAGTTTTCTTTTTGAAAGTATAGAAGTTTTCAAAAATATTCCTATGTATCCCTATACATCACATCAGCACCTTTCAAAAACATGAAGATGGTGTTTATTGGTTTGGTTTGGTTATTTTTACTACATTTCAAAGCATTTAAAATTTGTAATTGCCCTGTGGTCCGGGCAAGTGCTCTACAAGATACCAATTTGTGAAATTCACTTAAAACGACTCCTGTGTGTTTTTTTTTTAAAGAATGTATATTTCTATATTTCTCTTTGCTTGGTGCAGAGTTCTAAAGATATTTGATGGATCTCCTATTTAATTTCATTATTTGATCTTGGTTAGAAATGAAATTGTACAAGAGATATGTGAAAGTCTCCCAATAGGATTATGGTTTATTTAATTTCTCCTTGTTTCTGCCTTATATATAGTGAAGCTATGTTGCAAGATGAATACAAGTATGTAAATTTTATTTAATTTTTATTTTTTGATTGATTTTACAGAGGGGGAGAGAGAGAAAAAGAGAGAGAGACTTGTTCTTCTGCTCATTGATGCATTCATTGGTTGATTCTTATATGTGCCCTGACCAAGGATCAAACCCACAACCTTGGCATAGCAGGATGATGCTCTAACCAACTGAGCTACTTAGCCAGGGCCAATTATGTGAATTTTAAATCTTTGTGGATTTTAAATCTTTGTGGATTCTTCCTTTATTATTATATGATATCCCTCTTTATCCTCATTAATAGGACTGCATTAAAATCTTTGTCTGATATTAGGGTTGCTATGCTAACTCTCTTTGGTTAGCATTTTTACAATATATCTTTTTCATATTGCACATTTCTATCTTAATTTATGGTTTTGTTTTAAATGTGTTCCCTATAAGCAGCATAGAGCTGGATTTTTTAAAAAAGTTAATCCAGTCAGCTTAATTGGTATGTTTAATGTAATTACTGATGTATTAAACTCATTTCTACCACCTTATTTTGTTATTTATGTCTACGTCCTTTTTTCCCTCCTCTTTCCTTGACTTCTGTTACACTGATCAAGCTTCTACCTTTCTTATGCTGATCTGGAAGATGTGTGATGGACCGAATTGTATCCCACCAAAATCCGTGTGTTAACATCATGACTGTGTTTGGAGACAGAACCATGAAGAAGGTAATGACGGTTAAATGACATCATAAGGGTGGGGACCTAGTCCAACAGGCCTGATGACATCATCAGATGAGGAAGAGACACCACCAGAGTCTCTTTTTCTGCCTGAGCACAGGAAAGGCCATACGAGGACACAGCTAGAAAACCTGTGTCTAAAAGCCAAGGAGAGCGGTCTCACCAGAACCCAAGTTCACTGGCACCTTGGATTCTTTTTAAAAAAAAAACACATATTTTATTGATTTTTCACAGAGAGGAAGGGAGAGGGATAGAGAGCCAGTAACATCGATGAGAGAGAAACATCGATCAGCCTCCTCCTGCACACTCCTCACTGGGGATGTGCCCACAACCAAGGTACATGCCCTTGACCGGAATCGAACCTGGGACCCTTGAGTCCAAAGGCGACGCTCTATCCACTGAGCCAAACCGGTCAGGGCCTTGACTTGGATTCTTAACCCCCAGAACTGTGAGAAAATAAATTTCTGTTGTTTCAGCCACCCCGGTCTCTGGTATTTTGTTAGGCGCGTGGACAGATTAATACAATAAGGACTGTTTCTTTCCTTTTAATAATTACCTTTAAATTTTTAATATGCATGCTTAACTAAAAATTATTCTAGCAATGTAAAAGATTTAGTATTTATGTTCTCCTTCCAAACACAAGTCCATTAGTTTACTTTAATCACCAAGTGAACACCACCCCTCCCTATGTTCTTATGGTCTTTTTGGAGTTTATCTCACCTTTTTTAAGCTGGCAGCTAATTTACTAACATTTTATCCGTATCAGTGCTCACCATTGTTTATTCCATGTCTTCTTAGTGGGTTCCTTGCTCTTCTTGCTGAATTACCTTTTCTTACGGTGAACATCGTGGGGGCTAAATTCTGTGTGTCTTTGTATGTCTGAAAGTATCTTTATTTTGTTTTCATACCTGCATGATAATTTGCTGCATACAAACTTGGGCCTTTAAAGATGCTACCCCATTGTTTTCTGGCAGATATTGTTGCTTATGGGAAGTCAGCTGACAATCTAAAGGACCTTCCATTAGGTGTGTTTTATCCTTTCTTTTTAATATCTGCTATGGTCTGAATATTTGGATCCCCCTAAAATTCATATGTTGACATTCTAACTAACAAAGGTGATGGTATTGAAGGTGAGGCTTTTGGGAGATATGTAATTCATGAGAGCAGAACCTTCATGAGTGGGATTAGTGTCCTTAGAAAAGAGACCCTACAGAGACCCCTCGCTCCCTTCCACCATGCGAGGATATGACAAGGAGTCTGTGATATGAAAGAGGGCCCTCACCCACCCATTCTGGCACCCTGACCTGAGACTTGCACTCTCCAGACTTCACACTTTCCAGCCTGAGAAATAAATGTCTGTTTTTCATAGCCACCCAGCCTGTGGTGATGCTACTGCTGCCCAAACTCACGAAGACAATAGCTTCTCTGATTGTCTTGTTATCCTTCATGTTCTGCAGCTGTAGTACAGTGTGCCTAAGTGTAGACTTATTTTTATGTACCTGTTCAGCTCTTTGAGTGCCCTTATCATGAAAGCATTCCTGTCCTCTTCAATCTAGGAAATTCTCAGTTTTATCTCTCCAAACATTACTTCTCCATTCTCTTATTTTCATATGTTAGCGTCTCTTTCGATTATTCATGTGTCGTCATTAGCCTTTATTTTGATCTTTTCATCTCTCTGTGCTATATTCTAGGCTAACCCTTTGGAATATCTTTAAATTCACTAATATATTTTTTTGTTTCAATTGTGGGATCTATCCTATCACATTTTTAAATGGTTCATCCCCCCCCCCCCCCATTTCCAACTTATTTGCTTCTTGGCTCATTTTTGCATATTCCTTTTTAAACATTTTTTATTCAATAGAAGTTATTTTTCCAGTCATCTCGAGTCCCCTAAATACATTTATTTAAAAACATTTATCCAACTATCCAATGAAATTAATGCCATCTGCAGTGAGTTTGTCTTCTGAATGCAGGTTTGTTGTCTTTCTCTGTATTAGAATTCCTTGTATGGTTCCTAATTTTCAGTGAGACGTTTCATTGATTTGGGGTTTTTTCTTCTCTCTTTTTCTCTTTGGCATTTTTTTTTTTTTTTTTTTTTTTTTTTTTTTTTTTTTTTTTTTTTTTTTTTTTTTTTTTTTTTTTGCTGTTGGAGTCTCTACCTGGCACCCCCAGAACCCTCAGTTTAGAACAAAATATTTCAGTAAATTATTGTCTCTGTCTTTGCAGGACTTAAATGTTAATGGGGAAGGACGTGCAATAAACAAATCTAAAATACGTCAGGTGCAGTAAGTGCTGTGGAAAAAACAAAGCGGGACACAGGGACAGGGCTGGAGAGGTGGGGGTGTATTTGAGAGGGACCATATGCTCCTGGGGTGCAGGCTGCAGCCAGGCTGTCGCGTGCTGGAAAATGGGCTCCATTCCAAGGGCTTTCAGCCCTAAGAAATAACCTTTGTGTAACATTTTGGCATTTTTGCTTTTCTTCCTTGCATTTTGTGTGTATACTTTAAAACTATAATAATATATGAAAATGGGGTTCCTTACTAAAAAATTTAGGCATAATGAATAAAGCTAACCTCTCCCGACTCCATTACCACTCACCCTCTTCCCCTCCCACCACCAGGAGAAGCGCAATTATGAATTTGGCTGGGCTCTCCACCCCACCCCATCTTGCAGCCCTCCCCACTCTGCACCAAACCTCTGGAGATACTGAGGAGCAGACTTCCGCTGAGAACCATGAGCATTTCCAAGTGCGCAGGTACAGAAAACCAGGCCCTCCACAGGGCTCCCTTCAAGTGGACAAGGAGTCAGCAGTGGAGCCTGGGCAAGAGGAGTGGGTGACAAGGGAGCAACCTTGCTGGTGTGGGTCCCCTGCTGGGACCCTCTGCTTGTAGAGACTGGAGCTGCTAGCGTGACTGGGACAGGAGGGCCTGGGGAGATAAGGAGCTGTGGGCTGCTGGCTGGGCGGATGGCTTGGGGCAGGGGAGAGTAGGAGAGGACCTGCTCACTCCCAGGGCCTCAGCAGGGACCCAGAGCCTGGGGAGGAGGGGCTGGAAGGAGCTATGAGAGGCTCTGCCTCCTGTCAGCATAGGCCCAGGTAGGGCTCACCGCCTGCAGCAGGCATGTCCTGAGCCCAGGACAGGTGAATAAAAACAGCCACTGCCCTTGAAGAGCTCACACCCACGGGGAAAGAAACAGGGACCGCTCACCCAGAAAGAAAAAAGGACTGAAGCAGCCACAGTGAGGTCCGTCAAGATGTATCGGGCTCTGCCCTGGCTGGTTTGGCTCAGTGGATAGAGCGTTGGCCTGTGGACTGAAGGGTCCCAGGTTTGATTCCAGTCAAGAGCACATGTCCAGGTTGCAGACTCGATCCCCAGTAGGGGGTGTGCAGGAGGCAGCCAATCAATGATTCTCATCATTGATGTTTCTGTGTCTCTCTCCCTCTCCCTCTCCCTTCCTCTCTAAAATCAATAAAAATATATTTTTAAAAACGTGTCGGGTCTCGACTAAAGACTTAACAGCGTCTCATTTAATCCTCTCCACTACTCTTGAGGTAACTGCCTTAAATAGTCCCATGACTCAGAGTAACTGGGAAGAAAAAGAAGGTTGGATTAAGTAATTTGCCCCAAATCATCCAGCTGGTCAACAGGGATTTGAGCCCTGTACTGTCATCACAATAGAGAGGCATCAGAGGCAGCAGGGAAAGCAGGTGTCCTGGAAAGGTGATGCCCAGGATGACAGTGGGACGAGCAACCAGTAGTACCAGCCAGTGACTGAGCAAGGGAGAGTGGGGATGTGTCCTGGGGGAGGTGAGGCCCTGGGAGGGCTTGAAGCAATATGCCCTGCCCAGATGCCAGCTCACCCAGCCTCTGGCCCTGAGGTGCTGTCCTTAACCGAGATACCTCCAGGGAGCTGGCCCAGGCTAGGTGGACCCAGGGTATGTGGTACCGTTAGGGGTCACAAAAAATGGAAGAGTAAGATTCCCTAGGGCCGGGGTCTGACCTTGACGTGTCTGTGAGCAGGGTCCCTGGTATGGCTTCTCCTCACCCCACCCTCTAGTCATCTGTTCCCCAAACAGATGGCAGAAAGCCACCTGGGTGTGCACTGCACATCCATTCAGGCTTCTTCTTTAAGATGTAATTGACCAACAGAATAAGACCCGAAGCATGGAACAGACTGACATACCTAAATGTGGAGGCGGGAGAAGGAGGAGAGAGAAACCAAAGAACTTGTTACATGCTTATATACATAGCCCATGGACTCAGACAGTAGGGTGGGAGACAACTGTAATACTGTCAACAATTTTAAAAATAGGTACAGCCCTGATCGGTTTGGTTCAGCGGGTAGAGCGTCGGCCTGCAGACTGAAGGGTCCCAGGTTCGATTCTGGTCAAGAGCATGTACCTTGGTTGTGGGCACATTCCCAAGGGTGTGTGCAGGAGACAGCTGATTGATGTTTCTCTCTCATCGATGTTTCTAACTCTCTAGCCCTCTCCCTTTCTCTCTATAAAAAAATCAATAAAATATATTTTTAAAATAAAAAATATATAAAATCAGGCCAGAAAAAATATATATAATGGAGTATTATTCAGCCACAAAAAGGAATGGATTTGTGATACTTGCTACATGGGTGATCCTTGAGGACATGCTGAGTGAAATAAGCCACACACGAAAGGACCGATATTGTGTGATTCCACTTACACGTGGCATCTAGGGCAGGCAAATTCAGAGAGGGAAAGCAGAAGGCAGATTAGGAGGGGGCGGGAGGAGGGACCCTGGGGAGTTAGTGTTTAATGAGGGTGGGGTTTCTACTTGGGGATGATGAAAAAGTTTTGGAAATAGTGATGATTGCACACACTATTCATGTACTTAATGCTATTGGATTGTACATTTTAAATGCCAGGTGCTATGTGATACATATTTTACCACAATTATAAAAATTTGTTGAGAAGATGTACACTCTGGGATGGACGTTGATGGGACAGAACGAGTTAAATTTTGACTTTCTCGGTGTAATTGGGTGGATAGCGCCTTCATTCAATCAAAAACTTGTTACGGGCCTGCCAGCTTCAGATGTAAACCCCATTCCCCGCGCTGGGGAACCAGGTCGCCTAAGCTAGCGTCCCCCCACCGCACCCCACAACCCTCCCGCGCCCCGAATAGCGCAGACGCTGAGCGCGCGCGCCCCCTCGTGGAGCCCGGCCGCAGCTCACCGGGTGGGAGGACTGCGGCTGCCTCCAGATCCCCATGGAGTCCTCCGTCCTCCATCCTCCGTGCCCCGTTGGTCCCCAACACACTTTGCCACGCTTTAGACACCTCGTCCCCTCAGCCCACCCAGAAAGGGGGTGGCAAGCTCAAGCTACCTGCGAACGGGCCCCTCTTCCTCCTTCACGCGGGGCCCCCAGCTCACTTTCTCCTGGTCGCTCTGTCCTGGTCTCCCCTTGAGCTGGGCTCCAGTCAGTGCAGGCGGGAGGAGGACATGGGTGGGGGGCGGGGGGGACCACACGGTCCGTGGCCCACCCAGACCCCCCATTCCAGAATTAACATCTCACAGGTTCCATGAAGACAGACGCTTTTCCAACTATGACCCCAACAGCTTTCGGGTCTCACTTCCCCATTTCCTCCCTCCCTCCCTCCCTCTCCCCCTCTCTCCCACTTTCCACCCCACCCCCTGCCCAGTTAGGGACCACAAACAATGGGAAGAGTAAGGAAGGACTGTGCTCAGTGAAGGCAGGATTTCCCAGGAAAGGGGGCTCTGGACCCAATCATCTGGCCTTTAGCACTTACAGGAAGGGGAGCCAGGATTGCTGGTAGAGCCTTGCTTAGAAGGATGGTCCTTTACGTGGAAGAAATCCCTTCGGTAGATACCTACCCCCCCCCCCCAGTATCTGTTGCACCCAGATTTACATGAGGAAAGAGGGTAGAAGGAGCTGCCCCGTGTCCTCATTCCAGCCTAAATGCCCACCTGGATGCTTTATTCTCCATCCTTTTCCCTTCCGCTCCGTCAACCCGACTCCTGTTCCTCAGGGTGGGAGTCTTTGAGTTGGAGATTAGAGAAAGTTTCACTTGTTAAACAATTTCACATTAAGCTATAATAATGGATGGACAAACCCTTCTCCTTTTATAGATTTTTAATTTCAAAGCAGACAAAATCTTATTAATGCAAACGAATGTCTAATACAATCGCAGAAATTTTGGAAAAAGTGAAAAAGTAAAGTAAAATTTAAGCAGCAAAAAGAAAGGATCTTCGGAGCAGATGGAGAGGGCAAGCAGATGCCGCCCATAGACTATGTGAAATAGATGAGGACAGGGAAGCCCTGCATTGAAGGAAAGGAAAGGAGGCCTAAGTAAATGGTAACACAGTGTAGGCATTAATGGGAAGACTTAACATATATATATTATGAATCCTCACCCAAGGATATGTTCATTGATTTTAGAGAGAGAGGAAGGGAGAAAGAGAAACATCGATGTGAGAGAGAAACATCGACCGGCTGCTTCCGGTACACGCCCAGACCAGGGATTGATCCTGCAACCTGGGTATATGCGCTGGTGAACTGGTGTATTTTCAGTACACGGGACAACACTCCAACCAACGGAGCCATACTGGCAAGGGCAGGGAAGACTTAATATTATTAATATGACAATATGCCTCAAGTGATCTACATATTTAATAAAAGTCCTATCAAAATCCCAATGACCTCTTTTGCAGAAATGGAAAAGGTGACCCTACAATTCATATAGAATTGCAAGGGTCCCCAAAGAGCCCTTGAAAAGGTACAAAAAAGTTGGAAGACTCAGACTTCTAATTTCTAAACTTAGTACAAAGCTATAAAACAGTGTAATACTGGCTTAAGGAGAAACATACAGTATAGACCAATGGAATAGAATTGAAAATCCAGAAATAAACCCATACATCTATGGTCAATTGATTTTTTTGACAAAGATGCCATGACCATTCAATGTAGAAATAATAGTTTCTTCGGCAAATAGGAGAACTGAAAGTCCACATGCAAAAAGTGAAATTTATTCTTACCTCATTCTATATGCAAAAATGAACTAAAAATGGATCAAAACCTAAATGTAAGAGTTAAAACTTTAAAGTTCTTAGAAGAAATTGTTCATGACCTTGGATTAATTTCTTAAATATGATACCAAAAGTACAGGCAACTACAACAAAGAGATAAATAGAATTTCATTAACATTAAAAATTTTTATGCACCAAACGATACTACCAAAAATTAAAAAGAACCCACAGGATGGGAGAAAAGATCTGAAAAACGTCTAATATACAAAATTTACATGTATCTGAAAAAGGTCTAATATACAAAATATACAAGAACTCTTATAATTCAACAACAGAAAGACAACCCAATTTAAAAATGGGCAGAGGACTTGAATAGATTTTTGTGAAAAGGAGATATATAGGTAGTCAACAACCACATGAGAGGATGCTCCAAGTCATTAGTAATTAGGAAAATGCAAATCCAAGCCACAGTGAGATGCTACTTTATACCCACTAAAATGCCTCTAATCAAAAAAGAAAGGAAGGAAGGAAAAGGAAATAAAATGTTACTGGAGATGTGGAAAACTTGCAACTCTTGTACAGAACCGGTGGGAATATAAAATGGCATAAAAAACAATTTGGGCCCAGCCACTGTGGCTCAGTGGTTGAGCATTGACCTATGCACTAGGAGGCACAGTTCAGTTCCCAGTCAGGGCACATGCCTAGATTGCAAGCTTGATTCCCAGTAGGGGGCATGCAGGAGGCAGCCGATCAATGATTCTCTCTCATCATTGATATTTCTCTCTCTCTCTCCCTCTCCCTTCCTCTCTGAAATCAATACATATCCTATATAATAAGAGCCTAATATGCTAAGTGTCAGGTCATCTGGTCAGTTAGGTCTAAGCTGCCAAATGGACATCTCCCAAGGAATCCTGACTGTGAGAGGATACAGGCTGAGTTGAAGGACCCTCCCCATCCAGTGCACGAATTTCATGCACCAGGTCTCTAGTATCTAAACTAATAAAAGCAGAATAGTAAAATTAACCGTTTCTTCGGGATGCCTACCAGCCAATCAGAGCGACTGTATGCAAATTAGCCCAGCCAACATGGCGGCCGCCACTCACGGACCTGAATAAATGTTTAGGCAGCGTCCATTGCAGCAGGAGTGAAAGCGAAACTGTTTTCGGCCCTTGGCAGGCAGGCTCCGAAACATGTTTCAATAATGTAACAATCATAGAATCCTCGGGAGCTGAAGGAGACAGCAGGCCTGGCCTGACTTACTAAGAATAACAAAGTCTCATTATAGACCCTGTGCTGCAAGGTGAAGCAGAGGAGGTTTCGTTACCTCAGCCCACCGCAGCTTAAAGGAACAGTACATCAATTATAGGAGATAAACAAATCCCAGGCCTTAAAGGAACAGTACATCAATTATAGGAGATAAACAAACCCCAGAAACCTGCTTCCAGCCAGCCTTGCTGTGACATTGGGTCAATGGGAGCTGTGGGCAGCCTTAAAGCCTGAAAGCGCCAATCAGCCTGTCACCCACGCTGGCCGCAACCCAATGGGGTGAGGGACGTTCCTGGGGGGGCTTGGCCAGTCTGCACACAGCCATCAGCCCCTCACCCAGGCTGGTCAGGCACACCAGCAGGTGGACATCCCCAGAGGGGTCCCAGACTGTGAGAGGGCACAGGCCAGGCTGAGGGACCTCCCGAGTGCACAGAGCGGCTGCAGGGCGGAACAGCGCAGGACCCAGGACCCATGAGTGGGAAAGAGGCGGCAAGGTTGGCGGCCTGCTTGGCGGCTGCCCAGGCCCTTTGAGGGGCACTGGGGAGTGGGTAAGAGGTGGCGGGGGGGTCA
>PVJC01004257.1:16707-65032 GCA_004026665.1 Murina feae
CCCAGGTCCCTTCTGGGGATCAGGGAGCAGGAAAAGGCTGGCCTGACCATGAGGCGGGGTTTTCCCTGCTTTCTGGTGGCTGGAGGAAGATGGGCAGTAGGCAAGCTTGGGAGGCAGGCAGCACCCAGCCCTGGCCACAGCTCAAAAAAGAGAACAACATGCAGGGGAGGGCAAGAGTCTGAGAGATCAACATAGAGGGTGTGCCTGCTCCAAACCTCGATGGTGTGCCTGGGGGCAGGCCCCCAGCAGGTAGACACACACAGGAGGACTGCTCCGAGCCTCAGATGCGGCTGGGGGCAGGTCCCCAGTGGTCACACACACACACACACACACACAGAAGGCGCCTGGCAGACTGGGGCCATCATAGGACATCCACTGAGGGGTTCCAGACTGTGAGAGGGGGAGCAGGCTGGGCTGAGGGACCCCCACCTTCCCCCTGTGCACGAATTTCGTGCACCGGGCCCTAGTCCTATATAATAAAAGCCTAATATGCTAAGTGTCTGGTTGTCTGTTCAACAATCAAAGCATAATATGCTAATGATATGCTAAGGCCACTCAACTGCTTGTTATGATGTGCACTGACCACTAGGGCGCAGACACTTGGACCGGTAGTCTAGTTTGTTGCTGGGATCCAGTCAATCAGGACTGTGCGAGATGGGCCAGACACACCCTAGAGCCCTCCTGTGGTCCCTCCCCAGTCAGCCAACCTCCCGTGTCCCTCCCTGGCCCTGATTGTGCACCAGTGGGGTTCCTCTGCCTGGCTTGCACCCTCTCACAATCCAAGCTAAGGAACCCCTCCCCTTGAGTGCATGAATTTTGTACACCAGGCCTCTAGTAAATATATAAAAACAAAACCAAAAACAATTTGGCAGTTCCTCAACTAGTTATACATAGAATTATCATATAACCCACCAATTCTACTACCAGGCATATACCCAAGAAAATTGAAAACATATTTTCACACAAAAACTTGTACCTAAATGTTCACTGCAGCATTATTTATAATATCCAAACAAAGAAACAACCCAAATCCATCAATTGATGAATGGATAAGTGAAATGTGGTATACAATGGAGTATTATGCATCCATTAAAAAGAATGAAGTATATGCCCTGACTGATTTGGCTCAGTGAATAGAGCGTCGGCCTGTGAACTGGAAGGTTCCAGGTTCGATTCCAGTCAGGGGCATGTGCCTTGGTTGCGGGCACATTCCCAGTGGGGGTTGTGCAGAAGGCAGCTAATCGATGTTTCTAACTCTCTCTCCCTCTCCCTTCCTCTCCGTAGAAAATCAATAAAAAAATATTTCTTTAAAAAAAAATAAATAAAAAATAAATAAAAAGAATGAAGTATAGCCCTGGCCAGTTTGGCTCAGTGGTTGAGTGTTGGCCCTTGGACTGAAGGGTTCTGGGTTCGATTTTGATCAAGAGCACATACCTCAGTTACAGGCTGATCCCCAGCCTCAGTCAGGGCATGTGCAGGAAACAACCAATCTATGTGTCTATCTCACATTGACGTTTCTCTCTCTTTGTCTCTACCCCTCCCTTCCACTTTAAAAATCAATGGAAAAAATATCCTCAGTGGAGGATAAACCAAAAAAAAAAAAAGAACGACATACTGATACCTGTCACATTATGGATGAGCCTTGAAACATGCTAAGTAATCGATGCCAGATACAAAAGGCAACATGTTGTATGATTCCATCTATATGAACTACCCAGAACAGGCAAATCCATAGCAACAGAAAGCAAATTAATGGCTGCCAGAAGCTGAGGGGAAGAAAAAGGAGGAGTGAATGCTTAATGGTTTGGGGTTTCCTTTTGAGTAATGAAAATGTTCCGGACTAGGTAGTGGTGATAGCTGCACAATATCGTTAACTGCCACTGAATTGTGTACTAGCATTAGAGAACATGAAAGAGCTGTGGGGCCAACAAGTAGAAAGTAGTGATTACCCCCAAGAATTAGTGAGCAACAGTGGAGATGGCACTGGAAGGAAGGGAAGTCTCCATAGCAACCCATATGGCAAAGACTCTGTAGTGAACTTCAGTAAGCAACTCATCATCCAAGGACCTGAATGTAAGGAGCGCTCACCTTACAATAGAGGGCAGGAGTGCACGCACACACAAAAGCATCAGCAGAAGATGAGTGACTCGACACAATCCAGTCTGAAACAGACTAAGACAGTTCTCTTGGTCAAACTCATTCAAGGTCTTCACCGATTTTAGTCAGACTTAAAAAATGGACACTAGGCTTTTAGTTCAAGGCATCAGACACTCTACCCTCACCTACGTCCCATTAACATGACGAAATGCTGACAAAGGAAGACCTAGGTACTTGGGGAGATATAATGTGTCCATAGACTGGAGGACTAACATAGTGAAATTAGTTCTCTCCAAGCTGATCTCCCCAAATAGGTTTAATGCAATTTCTATTCAAATCCCAGCAAGATTTTTTTTTTTTTGGAAACAGACAAGTTTATTCTAAAGTTTATATATGGAAAAGCAAAAGATCTAGAATAGCCAAAACAATCTCGAAAAAGAATATCAAAGTGGGAGGATTGCCCTACCTGATATCAAGGCTTAGTACATAGCTAAAGTAATCAATATTTTGTGGTATTGCCAAAGGGATAAACATATATATCAATGGAACAAAATAGAGAACCCCAAATCGACCCAATGCAAAGATGCTAGACTGATTTTGAACAAACGTGCAAATGCAACTCAATGGAGCAAAGACTGCCTTTTCAACAAACAGTGCTGGGGCAAAAGTTAACTCAAGTGCATCACAGATCTGATTGTAAAATGTAAAAACTATAAAACTTTTAGGAAAAACAGGTAGGAGAAAATCTTCAGGGTCTAAGCAAAACATTCTTAGACTTTTTGCCTAAGGAGGATCTGTAAGAGAGAAAACTGACAAATTGGATTTCATCAAAATCCAAAACCGTCTCTTTGCAAAAGACCCTGTCAAATGGATGAAAAGACAAACTCCACATTGGGAGGAAATATTTGCAGACCATACATCCTCAACAGGGGCTCAGTAATTCCTCTCACTCCTCCTCCTAGTCAATTCACTCTCCACTCTCCCGAAGGAACAGTCCCTCTCTTCTCTCTTTTTCGCTAATCTCCAACACTTCCTCGCTCTTCTTTGGTGGTGGATGCCCTTGCTTCTTGTTTTGCTGAGGAAGCACAGTCAACTGGGAGAGGCCCACACCCCCACCACGGCATCCGGGGCCCCTGGCCACAGCCTTGCAGTCAGACTTTCCTCCCTGTGGAGAGTCCGGACAGCACTTCTGTGGCATCATAATGTTCCCTTTCCACTGGCCAACGCAGAGACTTTCATCTGCAGTTAGCCCTTCTTCTCCACTGCGCATCAAATTTCTCTCTCTAGCAAGTCCTTTCTGTTAGCATAGAAATATGCCATAATAACAGTCATTTTAAGAGAACAAATACTCCTCTGATCTCAGAGCCCATCTCCAGGCATGACCCCATTTCTTCAATCCGCAGCCGAACTCCTCAAAAGACTCATACAACTGTGGCTTTCTTCACTTCTTCTGCATTTAATGAAAAATGTCATATTCACCAAAGTGAGAGAATAGTATAATAGTATAATATATCCCATATAGCTGTTATAAGTTGACTTGTGTGCTCCCCCCCCCAATCTATATGTTGAAGTCCTTACCCCCAAAACCTCAAAGTGTGATTGTATTTGGAGAGAGGGCCTTTACAGAGGTGATTAAGGTAAAATAAGGTCATGTGGGTGGCCCCTAATTCAATATGACTGATGTACTTCTATGGAAATCGGAGCACAGAGGACATAGACCGAGGGAGGACCACACGAGGATACACTGTGAGGCAGCCATCTGCAAGCCAAGGAGAGGCCTCAAAAGAAACCAAACTTGCCGATGCCCTGATCTGTGACTTCCAGCCTCCAGAACGGTGAGATAATACATTTCTGCTGTGTACGCCTGCAGGGTTTCGTTAAGGCAGCCTGAGCCCTCTAGCGCAACACCCATCACCCAGATTCAATAATTATCAAAGGCTTCTCTCTACTTGATTGTCTACCCCCTTTTCTGAAGCATTTAAAGCAAATCCCAGACCTCACAGTGGGGCAAGGAGCGCATTTTCTTATGTAATCACAATGGCCTTTTCATGCCTAGAATATTAGCAAGAATTACTTGTAATGGCCAATTCTCAGTTCTTATTCAGATTTCCCTGATTGTTTTTTAAAAGTCTTTTCAGAGCTGTTGTGGGAATCAGGATCCACATGGTCTATTGCGTCTCTTAAATCTGTTTTGTCTAGATGAGCCCTGCCCCCACATCCTGCCCTCTCACTTCTCTCCTCACTGATATTGGAAGAAACCCAGCCCGTTGTCCTATACTGTGGCCCGCTTTCTGGATTGGCCTGTGGGCTTTCTCATCCATGAATTCTTTCTTGCATTTTATTTCTCATTTTCCTTTAAATATTTCAAACTTACAGGAAATGTAAGAACAGTGTAAAACCCTTTTCCTTGAACTATTTGAATGTAAGTTGCGGATATGATGCCCCATCACCCAAGAATATCGCCGTGTGCATTTCCTACAAATAAGGATAGTCTCCTACCAGCAAATGAGGAAATTAACACAGATGCATCACTACCACCTGATCTGTACACTCCATCCAAGTTTCCCTCATTATCTCATTAATGTCTTTTCTATCAAATGGATCCAAGCCAAGACCATGCGTTTCACTTAGTCGCCATGTCTCCTTCTATCCGTCCAGAATAGCTCCTCAGTCTTGCCTTGACCTGCCTGGACGATTCTGAAGTGACAGCCCATTCATTTTGTCTGACGTTTCCTCAGGGTGAGATTCAGGTTACACATCTTTGGCAGGAGAACCCCAGAACTGATGCTGCATTTTCCTCAGTGAGTCTTGGCAGGTGGTACAGAATTTCAATTTGTCCCATTACGGACGATGCTAGCCTCGATTAGTGGACTGAGGCAGTGGCTGCCAGGTTTCTCCACTTACTCTTCAATCAGTATCTTGAAGCTCTGTGATATCCTGTTACTCTTCAAACTTCCATTCACTAGTTTTAGCATCCATTGATGTTTCTTGCCTGAGTGCACTATTATTGAGGGTTGCCAAATTTTCTGTTTTCATCATTCCTTCTGTATTTGTTAGTTGGTATTCTGTTATAAAGATAAGATTTGAAGCTTTGTTATCTCACCTCTCTCTCTTCTCTCTTTCTCTTTCTCAGTCTCTCTCTCAGTATAGGTTTATGGATTCCTACGTTATTCACTGAATGGTAATGTTTATATTATTTTTTAATTTGATGCTCAACTAGCCCCAGGTTTGACCAGTGACAGCTCATTCAGGCTGATTTTTGTGCTCCTTTGACATGCTTTGAGCACTTCCTTACCTTCTGGTACAAGATGGTCCAGGCTTACCATGTACTTTTCTTGCCTTGGCCTTGGAATCCACCATTTCTCCAAGAAACCCTGGTTCCTTTAACAGGTAGTGGCATTTAGAAACCAAGATCTGGGCACTCAGTGTGGTCTTTGATTTCAGATGGTGCTGTTCCCTCTCAACAGATAGGGTTAGAACATCTGTCTACACAAATTTTCATCTATATCTATCTATCTATCTATCTATCTATCTATCTATCTATCTATCTAAAAAACCATTAGTAGCCCCACTGGCATGCCTCAATGATTGAGCATCTTGTGAACCAGGAGGTCATGGTTCAATTCCCGGTGGGGGCACATGCCTGGGTTGGGGGCTTGATCCTCAGTGTGGGGTGTGCAGGAGGCAGCCAATCAATGATTATCTCTCATCATTGATGTTTCTATCTATCTCTCTTCCTCTCCTCTCTGAAATCAATAAAATCTATTTAAATAAAAAATATGAGTTTATATCAGAATGTTTTGCATGTTATCCATAGTATTTTTTTTCCATAGTTGTGTTTCATTGAGAGAAAACCATATGTGGTCCTCATGCCAGTAGTTTTCAATGAATCCTTTAGTCACGAAAGGCTCATTCCAGCTCTGACCTTACTCACCATAATGTGACAGGGCGTGCTGTAAGAGGCTGCACAGCCTCCGGGGGACTGCAGGCTGCTGACTTAAACTGTCCTGATTTGTACAGCTCATGTCCCTGGGTTCTCTCTGCCAAGTTTCCCCAGTGCTGTCCGCTGTGCCTGAGTCCTCGTTTGCAAGTGTGGGAGCTGGAGGCTCTGGCTGGAGGGTGGGATTCATATTCTCGGTCCCCTGGTTCCGATTACACAGCTGTTTGTTGTGTAACAAACATCCTACATCGGTGGCAGCTCTTGCCTGCTGCTGCTTCCATAGAGAGGGCAACAGGCTGGGCCCGGGTGGACTGTACCATCTCCACCTCGAGGGGTGCTGGGCCTGCCTGGAGGCATCGGGCACCACTGCAGGCCTCAGAGGCTCGTGGCTGCCTGGAGGCCCTGGTAGTGGTTGTGCTGTGGTCCCCAGAGACCCTGTATCCCCAGAGCCTTTATAGCCAGGAGCACAGGCCACCATGTATCCTGTCCCATCTCATCCACGGTGCCCTCCCCATACTCAGTTCTGGTACCCAAAGATGAGCAAGGGGCTGGAAAGGAGGAGGAAAGAAGAGAGCAAATGGGCAGGCAGGGGTGGGAGGTGGAGGAGGCAGGTGGTGGGAGGGGTGGACCACGCCTGGACCACTCATTATCTCCAGCTCTGGGTACAGGCCTGACCACCCAAGGTGTGTTTGTTGACTGATGAGATGAGGCAAAAAGGCATTTAGGAAGGAGTGCTCCACAGAGGGGCCCCCCTCCCAGGATGAAAGGCACAGAGAACAAGAGAAGCTCTGTTCCGTCTCTAGCTCCCAATCCTCCCTACTTTCTGGGGAGGTAAGCTGGGAGCAGAAGGTCTTCCCTGAATGAGAATCACTGCCCAGCGCTGTCTGCCAGGGGCGGCTCGGTCATGTGACCCTAGAGCTAGCAGACACTGATCTCACCTGCCCACCCTCTCCTGTCTCCCCTACGGTGGACCCCAGAAGGAGCCATAGGGGGGTCCAGATCCAGCCCCCCCTTCCCTTCTGTGCTCCCACTTCTCCCCCTTCCTCTTTGAGCCCATCCCTGGCAGCCTTAATTAACTTCCTGGTGAAGGGAGCTATAAAATTGCAAAGTTGGATTAAAAATAATAATGAGAATGCCTATTGCCCATTAGCCCATGCCTGGCCCTTAATGAGGGTTAATTAATTAATTGGCCTCCTTGAAGCCTGGGAGAGGGTGAGGGATTGGCACTCTCTGAGAAGAAGTTGGGGGGGGGGACGGGCAGGGAGTGGCTGATGCTAGTGCTGGGGAGAAGGCTTCTCTGGTCTCCCTGGACCTTCCCAGGTGCTGAGCCACCAGGAAGAGGGGTGTGGCCCTCAGAATCACCCTCGAGGGCGGCCATTAGCTGAGTGGCTGGGGGAGTGGCTTCCCCTCCCCTGGGCCTTGTGCGCACATTCTGCATGTGTGCGATTCAGAGAATGACATGATTATTTCCCAGGGCTCCTTTCAGCTCTGATGCTGGACAACCTGGGAGCAGGGCAGGGCAAGGCAGTGTCTTCTTCAGCCTGGGCCCCTGCGGTTGAGGAGGAAACCAGTCTTGCAAGGGGTGTCAGGCCATACAAACTGAACAATACATGAAAACTGGCCAGGGCATCATCGCTGGTCCCAGAAGAAATCATCTGATATGACCTGGGAACCCCAACACCTGGGGGCCTTCCTGTAAGCCCACAAGGGGGGTGGGAACCATATCTGCAAGACAAAGAGCCCAGAGGATTATAAAAAGTGAAGCCTCTGTATGTTACTTCACTCTGATGTGGAAATTTCTCCCGGAGTCCACTAGTCACTAGTGTTAATAAATGGGTTCCTCCCTTTCTCTAGGAAGCGAGCTTGGCATTTCTTTACTCTTCTGTAGCACAGTGGGTCCTTCTTGTTAGCCTCTCTGACCCTTCCTTCCTTCCTTCCTTCCTTCCTTCCTTCCTTCCTTCCTTCCTTCCTTCCTTTCTTCTTTCTTAATTGTGGCAAAATATACATGACATAAATGTTGACATCCTAAGCAGTTTCAAGTGGTATTAAAGGCTTTCACATTGTTGTGCCATCCATCTCCAGAACTTGCAAACCTGAGACTGTGTACCCACAAAACAGTAACTCTCCCTCCCCCACTCCCCGCCCCCAGCACCCACCAGGCTACTTTCTGTGTCTATGAAATTGGCTCGCCTGATACCTCCCATGACTGGCTCATCCCGAATCTGCCCGTGAGTGTCTGGCTTATTTCATTTCCCATAATGTCTTTTGTTGCATCGGGGCTGTAAATGCCCTTGGCTTTGATGTCAGGACTTGCCCACCTTCTAGGACTGCAGCCTGGGGTGGAGGTGGACCTGCTGGGGAGGCTGATTCACACAGGGGCTGCCCAGGCCTCCTGCCAGGGGCTCGGAGCATCCAGGATAAAAGACACAGCCTTCGGGCATGTCAGACTTAGTCATTGGTAAATACTATAAAACATTACACATTAAAATAAACATGAATCCACCATGAGAGGATGCAAAACACACATGAATTTTTCACTCAAAACAGGGATTCTTTTCAGTTTTTCTGTTTCAAAAACTGCTTGTGGCAGATTTTCTTCCTCCCTCAGGCCCTGGGATTTGATGGGAAGCTGAAAAGGCAGCCCCTCAGCAGCCCCAGCCTCACCTGAGGGCAGCCTGGGAGGCCAGGGCAGCCAGGCCCGTGCCTTGCAGAGCAGCTGGGCCCCCCGCTCCCTGCTTCAGTGCTTCAGTCTAGGCCTTAGACCTCACAGATCAAGCTTACTGGGGACTGAGGGGGTGCTCTAAGCCCACGGCTGTCCATCAGCCAGGCACCTCCTTGAGCCAAGGGACAGGAGCTGGTGAGTCAGTGCTCCCTCCCCCCCTACCTCCTCCCCATCCCTCGCCCCCAACTAAATGGGGGAAGAGGCCAGGGGAGGAGCAGAGGGCCACTACCAGCTCTGAGCCTCTGGCTTCCTGGCTCCTCCAAGAACAGCCCTCACGAGGAGAAGCTGCCAGAAGCAGCGGAGTCTGGGGCCAGGTGGGAGCTGAGGGTCACCTGCACCACAGGCCTCTGGAGCCGCCAGGAAGCATCAGAGTCTCCCGCCACCTCCTTCGCAAACTGAGCACACCACAATCATTTGGGCTGAGAGATGAGTGCCGGAAAGTTGCCCGTTGAATTTAATTTATTTCAATTTAATTTTAATTTAAGCTACTCCACATTTGCTCCCAGCTATCTACCCCTCCTGTCCCCCGCTACTGAGGTTGTTAAATTAATGTAACTCATGAAGAAAGGAAAGATGGAAAATGATTAGAGAGCCTAGAGGCACCCAGCCCCAACCCAGACCCCCCCCCACACACACACACACCTGCCACAAATACCTTGTGTGTCGCCTCACAACCCTCAGGCCAGAATGAAGGGAAGTCAGGGGACTGCCCCATTATTGGACCCAGCGCCCCCTTTCCCACCCCCAGAGCGGAAGCAGTAATAATGCTAACCATTTATTGGGCATCTATTCTGTGCCAAGCCTCCTTTTCTTTCTTACTGCACCCTGCTGGGTGGTGGGGCATTATTCCCGGCTCTCAGAGGAGCAAGCTGATGCTCTGAGCCCAGAGTCCTTGGGCAAAAGTCACAGCCTCCAAGTGCAAAGAGCCTGGGGCAGAGGGGCTGGCTCTGTGTCCTAGGGGGCTGGGCACTTCCCTCTCTGAACCTCAGGTCCCAACTTGCAAAATGGGGTGACAATACTAGTTCCTAAAAGGGCTTCAAAGGTATCCTGGCCTCGAAAAATTAAATGAGTGCAAAGAGGTTGTCAGAAAGACAGGACTTACACTGTAGGAATGTTGGAAAGATGGGTCTGCTTGGATTAAAGCAACTTCTGTCTGGGAGGGCAGAGACCTGGACTTACCTCAGGGAAGCCTTGTGTGCGTGTGTGGTCCGAGTGGGCAGTGCCTGCTGCACTGATGGCTGCCTCTGCCCAGAACACCTTTCCCCAGAGAGTCATGTGGAGGTTCTGCCTGCACCTCGAGATTTGCTAAATGTCATCTTCTGGGTGAGGCCTTCCTTGACCACCTTACTCAACCTCCTCCCCCCTCCTTTCCCTGGGTCAGTCTCCTGCTCCCTCCCTGCCCCCATCGCACTTGGTACCTTCTTTATCCTTCATAATGTCTCTGCGTGGTGTCTTGTGTGTTTCCCTCACTAGAATATGAGAGCCACGAGGGCAAAGATTTTGTCTGTTTGGTTTCCTGCTGAATCGCCAGTGCTTGGAAAGGTGCCTGGAACAGAGTAGATGCTCCGCAAATGTAGGACTGAATGAAAGGAAAGTGTTGGTCGCAGGAGATGAGGAGCAGATTTGAGGATGAGGGACCCCGGGCAGGAATATAACTGTGTCCAAATGGAAGGACCCTGCAGGCTGTCGGATGGCTTTGTCAGGACAGGGCTGACCACACCTCCTCGGGTTGCCTGAGGAAAAGGGAGCAGATACGAACATTGCTGATAGGTAAGGTAGGTGGAAAAGCCAGGCGGCTGCTACCCATGAACACTCAGGGCAGCTGGGCTCCACATGCGCAGCATCTGCAGGCCTTACCTCAGCCACCCCCCCGCCCCAGGCGCATTCTCCCCACGTGACCAAGACAGTTAGTAGGCTCTTCCCTTCAAACACCCCAGAGACTAACTTCGAGGAACTCTAACTGTGCAAAACACCTGGAATAATCTAAATAAAGTACAGTTAGTTGCCATTTTTTGAAAGTCCACTTTACACCACTTTGCTTTTGTGAAAGACCTGTATTAGCACTTGTTTTCACTAAACTGAAAGGAATCCGGAAAGGATTTTTGCTTTTGTGAAAAAGGACAAAAAGCGTTCAGAGTTTGCTTTGCAGTTCGAGTGGTGCCCCGAGTAGCAGGAGCGGCCCCGCCGGGCTCCCTGCGCGGAGCTCCCGCAGCATCTCCGCGGCTCAGCACCGACCAGGCTGTGCGCTGCCTGAGCATCTGGGCTTCCGCTCACGCTGCTTCATGCTCCCTCAGTGACCTGCGCGCGGCGATCGCCTCTGGCTCTCCACCATTTCAGTTTACGAACGGTTTCCTGGGGATGCTCTGCTTCCAGGGAGCAGGGGAAACCTGTGCCAAGTGGGTTTGCATCTTTAAAAACCTAACAGCTGCTCCACAGGCGGTGTGGCTCCAGAGCTGCCTCTGCAGGCCGGCCAGCAAGCGTGTTGGGCCGGCGTCTGTGGAGCCCCTTGCTCATCCTGACCTGGTCCTTCTGTAACAGTCAGTGACCAGGCTGAGGGCCAGGGAGAAACAGGACCTGTGGACGCTGGCACCCAGATCCGCGCTGTGCTCCTCCCACCGCGGGCACCCAGGCTATGTGAGTGAACACCCGTCTGTCGCCTCTCGCTGTGCTTTTCGTTGATTCAATAAGCCATGTAACTCGAGAATCTTCATCTGGCCAGTGAGCCTTTCAGTCCGTGAACCCTGGGACAGCTACCCTGGCTGTGCACAGAGACAATTAGCCACATGACAAAGGGACATGGGGTATCTGTGGGACACTCCCAGCTCTACCTGGGGGGGAGGGCTTTGGGGAGTCAGGCCGTGATCATTGGGACACGAGAGGGAGGGCTGCCTCATCTGCAGGCACAGTCAGGCATGGCAGGAGTCCTCCGGGTGGCTACAGGGCTATCTCACATCCCAGATGCTCTTCTTACCAACTCCGGGAGTCCCTGTCCCCTGCCCTTGACCCAGGTGCACCTTTGTGGCTGGCAGGGCCCGAGGGTGGTGCTGAGCTAGGATGTGGCAGTGGCGTGTGTGACATCCAAGGCTAGGTCCTGCCTCATGGGCTGTGAGTTCTTGTTCTGGAAGCCACACACACAATCAGTGCCCAGAGGCCTTGAAGAAACCCAAACTGCCACACACAGAGGCCACGAGAAAGGCCACGTGTGCTCCAGCCGAGAGCCCAGCCACAGCCAGCGCCAGTGCAGGCTCCAGGGAGCGAGCTCGGAGCCCCGGCCCCCAGCGCCCATCAGTCCGGGGAGGCCAGCACACGCTGGCTGAGAAGCGGCAGACGTGGCGTCTGGCCTGTCTCTGGTGCTGCCCTGCCCGCCCAGCACTGCGGGCACCAGAGGAGCGCTCGCGTCCCTGGCCGGAGGGAGCCCCACCACCAGCAGGGCCTGGCCAGCAGCCCCTCTGGTCAGGACATGCTGCTTAGCTTAGTGACACATCAACCACAGGAAGGAGCCTCTGCCCCCAGCCTGTGTGTCCCCTGCCTCCCCCCCACCCAAGGTGGGTGTCACTGCCGTGAGTGATTTGAGGAGAGTCCAGGCCTCTGAGGGGCCGCTGGGCCCTGCCTGGAGCCCATTTGCTGTTTCCTGTCCATCGGCCTCCCCAGGATCCTTCTCTTCAAAATCATCTCGAAAAGGGCAGCTCCCAGCTTCATCTGTATCTGCATTTGCTCTTAGTTCCGTGTGCAGCTCTTGGTTCAGGCTGTTTAGTTTGCCTCCAGGTGTCTCTCCTGTCCCCTTTTTCCACCCCCGACCCCGCCCCTGCCCCTGCTCCATGTCACTCGAGACACTGAGAAAACTGCTCATGGCCACCCCGGGGCTGTGCTCCATCTCCGTCTTCCCAGTTCTGAGCTGAAGAGTTGTTCAGAGGGTCCCCAGGATTTACTGAGGAGCTCTGAGCTGCAGAGGCAGCATAAGGGAAGGATTGTAAACCTGGCCAGGTCTGAATCTGACCTCACTGCTCACCAGCTGTGTGACCTTGGGCAAGTTACTCAACCTCTCTGTGCGTCTGCCTCCCCATCTGTAAAATGGGATGTAATGTAACCTACCTCACAGGGCAAACGAGCAAGCTCCTAGAGCAGGAGTCAGCAGGAGTGAGGGCTGTGTACTTGCTGTTACGACGCAGGGGCCTGTGCCGCCCCAGACTTGGAATTCCCAGGGTCCCTGGTCCTCGGGAGGTGGGAGAACGAGGTCTGCCGAGCAAACAGCAAGGAGGTGACGTGGAGGCTGAGGGCTCCTGTTCTGTTAATATTATGCTGCCCGGGGGGGGCTACAATGGGGCTACGGGGGCCTTGCTCCCCCTGGAAGGGGCCGTGTGCCTGGCATTCTTCCTAGAAGAGGAGGAAGGTACTCTGCCTGCATAAACATCTGCCGCCAACATCCCCCTCCACTGCATTTCCAATCCAAGCCTTTCGCTGTCATCGCTCCGACCCCCTGGGGAAAGGGAGGTGGTGGGCTCCCTCCTGGTTTGCACCTGCGCAGTGGGGGGCAGCGATGGGGCCGTGGCCTGCTCCAGGCCACCAGTTCTGTGGGCTCAGGCCTCCTGTAGCAGCCTCTCCGCCCAACAGTCTTCCAGCCCATCTTTCCGCCCCATCTCCTGCTGCGGTCACAGTTGGAGGTTGGTGTCTGGGGGCCGGTGAGCCCTTCCATTACCGGCACCGGAGCCTGGAGTCACCAGGTGACAACAGGACCCGAATCCTCCCTGCCCCCTATTTCTCATTTGGGGGTGCTGGGAGCCCTGAGAGATGGCAGCTCAGGGGGCTCTCTGTTTAGAGACTATTGTCAGTCAAGCCTGGTGGAGCTGCTAGCGGGGCCTGGCCTTCCTGAGGTGGCCAGCGAGGGAGGGTGGTGGCTTAGACAGTCCAGCTTCCCACGGAGCAGGCCGCTGGAGCGGGGCAGCAGCGAGCCCCCGGTGCCCAGGGTGCCCCAGCCCTTCGTCTCCCTTCATCCCGCCCTCAGGCGACCCCGGAAGATTCTGGTGCCTTCCTCCTGGGATCCTCTGTGGGTGGCTTGGAGAGGCCTGTGGGTACATAATGCTGGGATTTGCTCAGCTATTTCCTGTGTCCCGCTGGCCACCCCAGTCAGACGGGGAGCTTCTGGAAGGCAGGGCCTGTGCCGCCCCAGACTTGGAATTCCCAGGGTCCCTGGTCCTCGGGAGGTGGGAGAACGAGGTCTGCCGAGCAAACAGCAAGGAGGTGACGTGGAGGCTGAGGGCTCCTGTTCAGCTCCAGAAGCCGGGGTGCCTGCTGGTGGCCCCGTGACTCACAGGAACGGGGAAGATGTAGTGGTCACCCAGTGCCACCCCATCCCTTGCTGTCGCCGAACCCTGCCTTCTGCAGTGGGACTTCCTCTCTCTCCACGCTCCGTGACAGGAGCTGGAGCCATGCTGGTGCTGGGGGAAGACAGGGCCCCTTGTGGGACATCGAAGTTCCAGAGGAAGCAAGGAAACACACAGGCAGGGGGCCTGCCCACAGGACCACGCAAGGAGAGGCGGGGCATGATCGTTCATAATTCGTCACGATCAGAAACAGGGAACACACGTGCGCAGAGCCCTCCCTGCACACCAGGCCCTGTGCCGGGCATCGTCTCACATGTCTTCACAACAGCCTGTTAGCATGGTCCATGTTACAGAAGTGAGGAGAACGGGTCAATTGCCCTGGAGACACACACATAGCGGCCAGTGGCAGAACCAGGACATGAACTGGGGTGGTCTGAGGCTGTTAGCACAGAAAGAGCAACCTTACCCCACACCTCGTGCCAGCACTCACCCCTCACCTGCCGTGGAATGGGCTCTGGCAGTGCCGCCTGCTCGGGGCCATACCTCCCTGGGTCTGGAGCCCTTGGCTACAGTCAGCTCTTAGCATAATAATGCTCAACTCTCCACAAAAGCGTTTGGACCATCATTGGCCTGCAGGCCAGCGGCAGTGTGGCTGCATTTATTAGATTCCTGTTATATGCTGGGCACTGTTCTCAGCCAGGCCCTGAGGATCCAGCCACCCATCCGGGGAGACACACAAGACAGGAACTGCGGTGAGGAATGCAGGCCTGGAAGCGGGAGCTGTTCAGAGGCGCCAGGGCTGAAGAGACAGCGGGTGTAGTTTGCTGGGAAGCAGGCAGGCACAGGCATGGGAAGGACTAGGTCAGCCATAGGGAGGGAGGGTCACGCCAAGCATTTGAGGAGCCCTTGACATTTTTTTAAGCTGATGAGTGGGCTTAAAGGGGCCAGTGGGTTGAAGGCCAGAAGATGGTTGGAGGACTAGCTTTTCTCCAGGTAAGACATTTTGGAAACCTGGGAACCCCTCAGACCCAGCAGGTGGGTAGGTGGGAGGTGGGTGTGTGTGACCCCAAGGTAGGGGGGCTCCATGCAGGGTGTAACCAAAACGCAATACCAGGAGCCCTTGCTGGGTGGTTCAGCTGGTTGGAGCTTCGTCCTGTGCATCAAAAGGTTGTGGGTTCGGTTCCTATCAGGGCATGTGCCTCAGTTTCGGGTTTGATCCTTAGTCGAGGCATTTACAGGAGGCAACTGATCAATGTTTCTCTCTCTCATCAATGTTTCTTTCCCTCCCTCCCTCCTTCCCTCCCTCCCTCCCTGCCTTCCTCCCTCTCTTTCTCTGAAAATCAATAAACTAACCCTCGAGTAAGGATTTCTTTTTAAAGCGTATGTTTCTAGGAGGCTCAGGCCTCACTCGGTTTCGAAAGAGGCCTCATTGAAGCACGTGTCTCAGCCATGGCAGTGTCATCGGAGTAAACCCATGTCCCCTCCCAGTTCCAGAAAGGGGAACCCTCCCCCACCCAGTTCCTACCAAGGGTTCATTCTTTTTTAAAAAAATAATATATTTTATTGATTTTTTACAGAGAGGAAGAGAGAGGGATAGAGAGTTCGAAACATCTATCAGCTGCCTCCTGCACACTCCCCACTGGGGATGTGCCCACAACCAAGGTACATGCCCTTGACCGGAATTGAACCTGGGACCCTTCAGTCCCCAGGCCAACACTCTATCCACTGAGCCAAACCGGTTAGGGCTCATTCTTTGTTTGAAAGTAAAAAAGCAACTCGTTCTCTTAGAGGCACAGGTATGCGCCGGGTCCCCCTGCAGGCGGACAGAAGAGTGAGCTGCAGGCCCAGGGCCCACCAGGGGTCCCTGCTCTGTGGCTTGCTCACTGTGTTCAAGGAGAGCCAGGGCGGCCAGGGGTCTGCGCGTGCCTTCCTGCCAAGTGCAGGCAGGGGGCCCCTTGGCTTTGTGCTTGGGCTCCTTGGGTGCCCAGCTCAGAAAATGTCCTTCCCCAGTGACAGCTGGATGCTCAGAGCTGGATGCTCAGACCTTCTCATTCCTCTGCCTGCCCTCGCCCCCTGCCGCCAGCCTTGGCCCCCCAGCCAGGCCTGAGGCTGTGCAGCGAACAGACCCACCTGGGCGATGGGCAGCCACGCAGGGAAAGGAGGCGGCGAGGGAGGCTGCTTATTTTTAGCCACTTACTGGCCGGGTCTTTGCAGACCAGGATGGGCTCCTGCTCCAGCGGATGCTGCTGTTCCTCCCCCCAGGGTGGGAATTGGTTTGTTTCCCAGGCAGCCACCTCAGCATCCCCCGCTGTGGCCGCAGGCCCAGGGCAGCATCTGTGTCTATTATTTTTGATTGCCCATCTTATGGGGCATGAAATTGCCGCGAGGGACATGGGCTTGGCAGTGCCCTCATCTCCCGGGGCCCGGCTGAGGGACAGCAGCAGGGAGGTGCTAGCCAGGTGCTGCCCTCTGGCCCTGAGGACATGGGAAAGCTGGCACCAAGAAGCAAGAGGAAGGCGTCAGCCCCCACCTCTGCCCTGGCTGGTGCTGCTGGGCCAGCCCTTCCTGCCCAAGGATTGCTGAGGTGGCTCAGTGCCTCAGTTTCCCTTTTCTGCCAAGTCTGTGGGGCCATGCTCCCTCGGGGAAAGTTCCAGGTGAGAATCCCTTGCCTCTTCTCGTATCTGGCTGCTCCTGAGGTCCTTGGCTTACGTTAGCACAGCTCCAATCGTTGCCAACGCACCCTGAAGGGTAGCGGAACACGCCACCCGAAACCATGCTGCTTTGTGCATGGATTCTTAAATTAGGCCCTTAAACAGCCAATGGGGGAGAGGATTTCTCTGCGCTCCCTGGTCTGCCTAGAGACAGCGCCTCCCACAGGGGCTCAGCCGCCATCAGTCCCTCCCCAGGGACTTACCCACCACTGACCCTCACCCGGGGCAGGAGACTGGGAGTGACTCACACCCAGACCAGCCTCGTCACCAGGATCAGGCCTCCCCCGGCTTTTCCTAAGGCCCGTCCACCCTTCCCAGCAACCATTTGGCCCCCCTCCCTTGCCCCTTCCTTATGAGGAGGCATTTAATCCTGATTCTAAGTCACCTTGGGCAGCTATTCATTCCCACCCTGCAGCTCGCCCATGTACACAGGAGGCATCCACGTTAATGAACTTCCGTTTGCTTTTCTCTTGCTCATCTTTTACTACTGGGCTCAGCCAAGAGCTCAACAGCCTTCTCTGATGCTCTGTCTCAAAGCTCCCTCCGCTTTGTCTCACAAGGACGGCAGTGGTTGGGTTAGGGCCCACCCAGATCCTTCCTTAACTTACTAGTAAGTGCTGAGTTAGTTATAGCTGCAAAGACCCATTTCCAAGTTAGGTCTCACCCACAGGCACCAGGGGTTAGGATTTGGACATATCCTTGGGGGAGGGGGACACTATCCAACCCACCCCAAGCCAGGTGCTGGTGGTGTTTCTCGGTGGCCCTGAGCCACAGAGGCTGCAAGAGGCTGTCCCGGGAGAGCTGCCTCTATGCCCAGCCTCCTGGTCCTGGTGCAGTTGAGACGAATGGTCAACGTCTGAGCCCTGAGCACAGAGTAAAGGCCTTTCCCACCCTGCTGGTCGGTAAGCAAGGAAAATGGAAGAAATAGGAAGAAAAGGGATAGAGTCAGAGAAATCAGAGTCTTACCGAATGTGCCGCCACCCGGGCAGAGGAGCGAGGGGATAAAGAGAGGAGGCTAATGTGGCACAAACCCACCGAGGTGCTGGAGCCCCTGGCACACCCTTACCTGGGCCAGGAGATGGGGGGAAGGGTCAAGTGGGAGCTGACTTCTGGGGACCCTGGGCAGCTCCTGGCAGAACACAGACTCATCTTCACCTCTTCTGCCTCGAATGTGGGCGCTTTCCAAAATGAAGTGCCCCCCCCATGAGCGGTTCCCCTCCATAGTCACACACCCGGAAGCTCCTGCTCCTTTCCCCCCTCAAATGCCTCAGGCACAGGCTCATTCCCGCAGGCCCTCTCTTCTCCTTTTCCAGGGGAACAGACCTCATCCTATAAGCAAATTCAAACCACCTTGGGAGTGAATGACTGAAACGCTAGCAACAAAATGGGCTGGGGCAGCGGGAGGCATCTTTCACATTTCAGTGGAGGAGAGGCCGGTCAGTTCTGAGGCGACAGGCGTGAGGCCTGAACTGGGGTGCAGGGACTCTGGACATCAGCCCGCGTACACGGCTGGTGGCTGGTGTCAGGCCGCCTCCAAGTGGCCCCCCTGCCCTGCCCTCCCAGGCCAGTGGCCTTTGTGGGACCCCCAAGAGGTCTCCTTGGACCAGCATCTGGTCTTGTGAACAGGCTTCAGGATTAGTTTTAACTGTTTCCTTCTATTCTAAAGGGGCAGCAGCTGAGGTACACACAGGCCACACGGCAAAGCTGCTTTGATCCGAGCCCAGGCGTCGTCTCCTGAGCCCAGGCCATCTTCCATGCGGGATGCTGTTACCGACCCTGTTCAGCGCCCCCCCCTTCTCGCCGTCTCCCTCAAGAGCCAACCATTCTCAAGTGTTTAGGTTCGGAAAAGCACTTGCGAGACGTCCTAGGTGTGCCCCGCATGTTGAATCTCATGTGGCTGCGTCACGACTGTGGGTCGCGTTCTCTTCCTTGCTTTTTCTACCCGGCACTGCTTTTAGGGCCCCCACGTTTGTGTGATCAGAGACCTTCTTGCTGCTGCAGGCGCCCATGGTTTGCTCCCAGAGTGTTTTACCCTCCCATCCGCCCAGGGATAGGTCTCCACCCCCCCCTCTATTCCCCTCCCACCCCCCCAGCACAAGAAAATTGCCACGGACGTCCTCATACCTGTCCCCTTGAGATGTAAGGCTGTCTTTGGGGCATGTGCCAGGAGCAGAAAGGTGGGACCTCAGCATCGGCAGAGCCCACACCTGCCATTTCACTCACCAGAGTGGCCACGCTGGTCTACACCTCATCTCCTCTCCCACATGGAATTCCTTCCCACCTTGTCACACAGGCTCCCTGACCACGAAACAGCGAAGCGTGTCCGGTGGGGTTGTCAAGGCCGTTGAGGAGTATAGGCTCTGGTGAACCAACACTGTGAGAAGAGTGAAGCTCCTAGGTGTCACGGTGCAGAAATGCGATTAATAGACATTGATGAACTGTTACATTTTTGCCAAATTACCAGACTGTCCAGTAATTGCCAGTGCGTGTCAGGGCTGGTTGTCTTCTGTTCCCACGTCCAGATCTGCTCTGCCTGCTCCGCCTGGGCAGCCCGGAGGGCTCTCCTGATCTGTGGCTCCTGGTGAGGGAGTGGCCAGTGGGGGGCGCTGGCGGGAGGCTGGCAGGCGCGGGCGGAACAGGAGGGAAGTAGGGTTTCCTCCCACTCCTACTCCCGTGGACCCTGCCTCACTCCCTTCGGCCTTCTTTCCTCCGCTTTTGGCCTAGAGGGGCTAGCCCTGCGTCCTGCAGCATCTCTGGCTGACTTCCCTGACCTCTACTCATACATACGCCTTTACTGAAGGGAATGCGTCGCCTGGACCCTGCCTGGGAGACAGTGTCTGCGAAGACATAAATGCTGGGTTGGACCAGATGCTACCGAAGGAGGCAGTTTCAGCTCTAGCATTGGAGGGCAGTGCCGCATCCTCACACCCCTGTCTGGTGCCCCAATCAGAGACGTCTCCTGTCCTCACTTACCAGCATACCATCACCGCCTCATTGCCTCCCTCCTGGGCAGAGGCCTCAGGTCAGTGCATGCCCCACCCCATCCCACCCCACCCCACCCCAGGCTCTTCCTCTGTGTCCTTTCAGCTCCCAGGGTTTACCTGATCTAGCTTTCACCCCCTCACCCACTGCCATCACAACTGTCATAAGATCGTGAGCTCTCTGAGCCAGGCACCGGCCCAGATTCCCAGGTTCTCAGCACAGTGCCTGCCCTATAGTGAACCCTCAGTGTTTGTGGGGTGCTTGCTGGCCCTGTGGTGTTTTCCCTAAGCACTGGGATCCTCTCTGGCCCAATGGACACAGTAGGCAGCATCTGTCCGGCCCCTCTACTACCAGTCCTGGGCCCATGGCCTGTTTCTTGGGGAAGGAGCTGGAAGATGTGGTTGGGAGATCATGGGGGGCTGGAGGGCTGACTCTTTAATTGCATAATTATTTCCTCAACATAGACAGTGGTGGGAAGATGAGGCCCGCAGCCTGCAGGATGGATGGTGGGCGGACGGGTGAGTTATATTTTTCCAGATAAAAGCACTGATTGCCTATAAACTCTGATTCTGCCTGATGTAAAAGCCACTTTATTGCACATCTAGAAATTACTACCCGTATAAAAGCACATTATTGTGATGTAAAAATAGATTTTTATGTAATTTTTTCATGCTACCACCTTGTAATTCATCATTTCCAAGCACCCTGAGACTGCTCGGAGGTTTATTTTTCTCTTTTAATTGTTTGCTGCGGCATGCTGGTTGCTGGTGAGGTATTCTCCCCGCCATCAGAGCAGGGCCCGGGCACCAATCACAGCTGTCCCTTCATGGCAGGCAGGGTTCCGGGGCACCGAATGCCAGCCAGCAACGTCAGGCTCCGCGTTATGCTGCAGTCTGGAGGGGTGTGAGCCCACAGGCGCGCTTACATTGGGAGGCGAATGACTGCCCCCCCCCCCCCCCCGAAAGCCGAGAAGATTGTTAAATGTGAGGCTTAAAGTTTCCTTTGCTGGAAAGCAAGCAAGCAGCGACAGACCCTCATGTACCCAGGGGTCCTCAGTGCTCAGGTGAATTCTGTATGGCTCACACTACCTCAGTAGTTCTCAGTAATTCTAAGTCAATGGGAGGAGGAGAATGACACATGAGTTTGGAAGAGAACTAGAAAAATACAGGATGCAATTCAGTTTAAAGCTTACAAATAAAACTTTAACCTTTCTAGAGTCTACTGAAACACAGTTCCCCTCCCCCTAACGGCACCTCATTGCTATCAAAAGCCCAATCAAGACTGTTCACTGCATTAAGCCCAGTTTCAATTTGGCCTCACTATTTGCATAAACACAACAAGAATAGTAATTGATTATATAGGTTCTTTTAAATTTGCTTTGCTGGAACCTCATAAGAATCTCCAAATTGAGCTTTAATTAGCTCCTCAGGGAAATAAGCCAAACCACATAGCTGTCATCAGGCTTTGCCTGCAAGACCTACAGATTTGGGCAAATTCCTCAAATTCTTGAGGTTCCCCAGTGTCCTGAGGTTCTTTCTTTGTCATCTCCCAGGAAAGCAACCTTTGCTCCGTACCTGGAAAGACTGCCATGAACCGTGTGACTAAGCAAGGTACCAGACCATTTTTCTAAGGGGCTTTTATCGGCTTCGAAGTCAATCTTAATTCCTTAATGCCTTCTGGTGACATTGAGAGTCTAGGCATCTCCCTCAACCATGACATTCAGTCAAAGTCTTGGTTAATAAAACCACAATTGGAAAGTGGTTTTATGTGTCCTATTATAAAGAGAACAGATGATTATTGGATTCATGCAAACAAATATATTGGCATGATCATAATAATAATACTCATTAAGAGCTGCCAACTTCTAGAGGGAGAAAAATATAAATCTTCAGTATTCCTTATGAGGGTGTAATTTACCAAATTTCTCTAGGGAAAAAAACAAGTTTCTTTAATAACAAGAAGATTTAAAAGTCAGGACTATTTTAAACAAAGGCATAAGAATAATTATCCTTAGTTCATTCAGTCCCGTATAACCAATTTTTGTCTATCCTGATTATTCACCAGAATTTCCATGAATCCAGTTATTATTCCTTAGAGTTCTAGAAATCTTCTTCTAGTTCAAATATGACCTGCTTAGAAATATGTAATTTAGAGTAAGTCAAGGTAAAACAATGACTGTCTATAAATGACAAAACTTAAAATGACATGGTTGTAGACCTGATTATAATGCAACTGATAAAGAACTTTGCTTTTCTGTAAGATACAGCTTCCAAGAAAACAATTCAAATTACAAATGAAACTATATCAGAATGTTGCAAACTCCTAATCTCTAGAACATCAATTTTAATAAACACATATGTATACAAATAAAACAATATTATTAATTTTTATTTTATTTGGCAAAGCTTCCCATGTAATTTCAAGCATATTATATGGGCCTAGTTTTTTTTTGTTTTTTTTTTTGTTTTTTTTTAAACCGCTTTCATAAGGAGAGAGAACAAATCCTTGAGGTATTGCAGCGTCCATTGGAATAACTCAAAGTTAGTTCTGGGTTTAAGAAAAAGCCTCCTTAACATTCAAACTTTGGGAAAGTTGTCAAACATAGTTAACCAAAAGATTATAATATAAAGTTTTTGCAAACCCAGGTAAATCAAACACATTTTATGGTAATAAATATAAAAGATGTCAACCAAACTTAAACCAGTTTTAATATCAAATATTTTGTCCAGACCACAGGATCCTGCTTAGTATATATAAGTATTTAATCTGGACAATAACGTATTATATCCTAGTTATGCTATTGGGCGGCAGAAAATGCACCGCACATAATACAGACAAGCACATATCACATACAGACGATACAACTCTAGCTGGTTTGGCTCAACTAGGGGACTGAGGACTGAAGGGTCCCAGGTTTGATTCCAGTTGAGAGTACAGGCCCAGATTACGGGCTCGACTGACCTCCAGTAGGGGGCATGCAAGAGACAGCTGATCAATGATTCTCTCTCATCATTGATGTTTCCATCTCTCTCTCCCTCTCCTTTCCTCTCTGAAATCAATAAAAATATTTTTAAAAGACTATACACATAAATACCATACACATAATTCAAATTACTAATTTTTGTAGAGAAGGCACACGATTTTTTTCATTTGCTCTTGACAATTTTCAAGCAGAGTGGAGAGGCGAAGGAAGGTCTTAATTACCCAGCAGGTTGAGACTCTCAAATGCTTCAGCCCTAGATGGTTTGACTCCGTGGATAGAGCATTGGCCTGTGGGTCAAAGGGGGTTCAATTCCGGTCAAGGGCACGTACCTCGGTTGCAGGCTCCTCCCAGGCCCAGGCCCTGCCCGGGGCTCGT
The DNA here is from genome assembly GCA_004026665.1 of Murina feae. Lineage (NCBI taxonomy): Eukaryota > Metazoa > Chordata > Mammalia > Chiroptera > Vespertilionidae > Murina > Murina feae. The sequence goes on from PVJC01004257.1 coordinate 39,839, forward strand.
GCAGGAGGCAACCAATTGATGTGTATCTCTCACGCTGATGTTACTCTCTGTCTTTCCCTCTCTCTTCCACGCTCTCTAAAAATCAATGGAAAAATATCCCCGGATGAGGATTTAAAAACAAAAAAAGGTTCAAGGGCCATGAGTGAGTGATGGAAACAAAGTATGGGATCCAATCCGAGGAATCAGACAGCAGGCGAGCGCCCAGGCAGGGCAGCGTCAGCTTTAGAACCGTTCCAGGGAAGCAGTGAGGCTGGGGGCTGCTGCGGCTCACTGGAGAGTGGAACACAAAAGAAACCCAGGGACAGAAGATACTAAATGCTCCAGAGATAGGACAGAGGTCACAGCATGAGTGGCCTGTGGACGTGTTTACCCGGTGTCCTGAGAGTGGTCTGATCAATGATGGGGCAGTAGATGCCGAGGACAGATTTACCCGATCAGACGACCAGACGTGGGACTCAACTCCACGCCAGCCGAGAGAGAAAGTGTGTTTTGTCCCATGGATGTGTTTACCCCGTGCCCTGAGGGTGGCCTGACCAACGACCAGGGCAGGAGCCGGGTGCCATGGGGATGGATTTACCCCCACGCACACAGGGTACTTAACTCCACGCCAGACAGATGAGGGGGAGAACAGGGGTTCCTTTGGACATTAGGGTGATCAGGTCTTGACTCACGGGACCCCATCCCCCAGGATGGGGATGTGTGAGTGGGTGCCTCCAGGTCCAGAGGGCAGGGTTACCCTCGCAGCCTTGATGGGGCACGTTTTGACTAAGGACTTACTCCTCAGCTGACTGGTAGGTTCGCCCCCACCAACGTTAAGAGGAGAGCGTCAAAGGTCACGGAGAGAAATTAGCTGAGGGAAGGGGCTGGCACCTGACTGAGAGTTTTATCTTCATACACTTTCTACAGTTCCACAAACCCTCTTACCCTCTTACCCGTTCAGAATAACCATTTTCAGAACCGTGCACGTTCTTCTTTAAAAGGATTTATCTTGATTGTTGGAAGTATTACTGATGTCCAAGTTGTGTTTGTTTTTTCCTCCCCGCCCCGCCCCTCCCAAGCCTTTGCCACACTATTGTCTGTGTCCATGGGCTCTGCATATGTGCATGTAAGCTCCCTGGTGAATCTCTCCCCACCCACCTTCCCTCTGAAACTCATCAGTCTAGAACAGCGCACTGTCAGCCCTTGCTTTGGCTCTCTGGAAATGTTATAGGAAAGAAATGAGCCTAGGTGGGGCTGCTTCGGCTCACTGAGAAGTCAGAGAAAAGGGGGCCTTGGGGACAGGTTCAGGGGGTTAGCCTGGGAGGGGCGGCCACTGCCCACTGCTCCACTGGGTGCAAGTCTTGTGGCGTCCCTGAGAGTTTAGGAGATGCTTGCCACACCTGTGGGGGAAGGAGAGGGCAAAGGGAAAGGCAGGGGGATGCTCTCCCAGGAGGAGAGCACACACCCTCACCTGTCCTTTGCTTTGAGGTTTTTTAAGGGGAGGTCTTAGGAGAGATCTCAATAGAATATTCATCAGCTTTTCCAGGTGTGACCTTTCACGGTCATCGTTTCCACTGATAGGTCAGCCCTAGGGTAGGGGTCATTGCAGCTGGTCCTGGCTTTGCCCACCTGGTTTTGCTGCCTTTCTGAGCCTGGAGCTGAAATACAACTGAGGCCTAGATGCTATCTCTAGGGCAGTAACCTTCTAGTTTACTCAGCTGCCTCAGTTTCCCCATTCCACTTGTCTGACTAGCCTGCCGAATTAGGAGACGTCAATAACTAATTTCAGCTGACTTTCTAGTGTGACCTCAGAACCCTTCTGCACACAGCACCCGAGGGAGCTACTATCCATTGATCTGACATGGCTCTGTGTGAGATCTTTGCCCTGGGAACTAACTGCCCACTATAGACTAGGCCAGTCTGGTTCGTAGTGACACCCTCTGCTCCCACCCTCACACTGCACTGCACAGGGCTATGCTGCACTGACTTCTCCAGATGTTCACAGCTGGAGGGTGAAATCCAGCCCTGATCTGTCTTGTCCACTCAGGCCCCTTTCCCTAGGGGACGAGATCGCCTAAGTGGCTCAGCGTGGTGGGCCTGTGTGGCTTTTGACACTCTCACACCGAGTAACTTCAGGTCAGACACTGACCTCTCCTGGCGACCCCGTCAAATGCAAATGCCCCAATAGTCATGCACTATGGTGTCCAGAGTGTGCCCTGCTCTCCCAGGGTTTCAGTGCACATGGAGCAGGGGTGGGGGTAGGGGGCACCTAGGAAACGTCACATGGGATGCCGGGTGTGGGGTGCTCAGCCTGCGCCCGGGGCTTCTACACAGCCCTGCCCTGGCTTTGCTCTCTGGACTTTCTTATGTCCCAGCCAGTGAAGCCCAGGCCCACGCAGTGGGCAGGCCTGCTGGGGCGGGAGTGGGGCTTTGCTGGGCTGCTTGCCCTGCCTGTTGAGGCGCCAGGAACCTCCAGCACCTGGCTGCCTGCTGGGGGTGGAACACACTGCTCCACACTCTCTAGCTGCAGTACCCTGCTCTGGAGCACGGCCCCTGCAGCCCAGCCCAGCCCACCCCACCCCCCTCTCCACCCACCACCGTGCTGCCCCCTACAGGGCTTTCTTAGGAGCTACACCCACTCACGCACATCAGTGGGGCAGGTTATCAGTTGAGCTACTCAGGTGGCTGCTGAGATACCTACACACAGCCACTCCTCCCACCACCTATGTCTTCTGCCTGCTGGGCCCGGATGTTAAGTCCGAGGGGGTGGGTGTCCATGGGCGCCTTCTGGCTGGGTGTGGCATCCCCCACGCCCGGCTGAGGAGGGCCACACACCCTCCCTCACCAAGGGGTCAGGCTCTCTGAGCACTTTGCTGCTGTATCTTCAGCACATTATAGGTGCTCAGTACACGTGGTCCGACCAGCTGCAGGCTTAGTCCCAGCCACCCTGCTACCCACCTCCCACCATTCACAACTGGGGCCTCCCAGGAGATAGCCGAGGACTCAGCAAGTGACCTCAGCCCCCTGCCCCTCCTGGTACCTTGGCTCCAATCTTGCCTGAGCCACACGATGCTACCATGAGCAGGAGCAGACCTCTCAGACTTCGGCAGCATTGTCGCTAGTTCCTTTCCCTCAAACAGTTCTGGGCTGTCCAAACTCCCACCTGAGCAGCGCGTGCAGTGGCCTGCAGCGCGTCTGCCCTGAGCTGTAACAGTGGCTGTCACTGAACGCTGAGTCGGCGTGGAGCCCTGCACAAAGAACTTTGTCAATACTCCAGTGAATTCTGACATCAACTTTATTTTTATTAAATGGATTGGGGCGACAGTGGTCAATATGAACATACAGGTTTCAGGTGTGGGTGTCTACGCTGTAAGATCTGTATATTGCACCCTGTGACTACCACCCATGTCAAATCTCCTGTCACCTTATATTAGGACCCCTCCTCCCCCGACCCCTTCCCTCTGGTTGTGCTCACGAGTTTGTTCTATATCCCTCATATGAGTGAAATCATAGGGCTCTTAGCTTTTTCTGTCTGACATTTCACTTAGCATCATGTTCTCAAGGTCCATCTATGTTGCTGCAAATGGCGCAATTTCATCCCTTCTTATGGCTGAGTAGTAGTCCATTGTGAATAGGTACATCTTTTTCCAGTCCTCTATCGTGGGACACTTTGTTTGTTTCCATGACATGAACTTTAAAAGCAGGAACTTTTACCTCTTCATCTTCAGTTTACAGAAGAGAAAGCCTCTCAGAGGTTAATTAGCTTGCCCAGGGGCACACAGCAAGGAAGCGGCAAAACTGGGGCAGCCTTTCTGCTTTCAGAGCCATGACCTCAAACCTCCCTGCTGTACTGGCGCCTTGAGGTCATCTCATCTCCAGGTTTTCTGCCAGCATCAACTCAGCCTGATAATGACTAATTTGGTTGACATCTATCTACTGACTCAGTCTCTGAACGCAGCCTACAGCTCACCAAGAAATTCTGTGAAATCCACACTCTGAAGCATCCACTGCAGGACAGGCTGGAGAGGGGCAGGGCAGCTGCCTGCTCCATCAGTTCCATTTCCTCCACCACGAGCCTCTGAGGCGCGGACACTGCTGAGCAGGGTGAGCTGTGCGCGTGAACAAGAACACATCGCAAAGCCCACTGAGGCCCCGTTAGATTAGCTGCAGCCTTGGCCTCGTCTCCTCCCACACACACAGCTGTCAACGTTAAGTCTAAAGCCACGGCTCTGGCCCTGGCTGCACTCACCTGGTCTGGGCCAGCACTTGGGTGGCTTTGCCCGAGTAGAGGAGGAGCTGGCTGCTCACTGACTGTATCAGTATCACCTGATCCCACAGCTCAGTGGCTGAGCTCAGGGCACAGAATAATGACTCCACTGACCTAGGATGATGGGTCTGAGCTGCCAGGGTGGCAGAAGCCAAAGCCCTCAGGCAGTGGGGACAGGGACCTTTGCCTCCTGCCGACCTTTGTCCAAGGTCCTGAGGCCGTGGGGATGGGCTCTGACACCATCCTGCTGAATGCTGGGTTTAGGGGCCCCAGCAAAGGTCCCTGGGGCCTGTGTGGGCCCTTCATTTCCCTGGGACTATTTTTGGGGAAAATGGCTTTGAAAGACTCTGGCGCAAAGAACAGCCCAAACTTAACGGTGACAAGTAAATCCCGTCATCACCTCTGGTGGGAGGAGCCATCAGGGAGCCTCTGGGATGCTGAGTTCTCATTGGAACTGAGTGAGTTCAGGGACAATTAGATTTGTAAACACCCACAAGCTGTACTCACAAGATCTGTGCATCTGACTTTCAGTTATACCTGAAATTGAAATGATCCAGGAACCAGGAGTCGTGTGGTGGGCAGGCCGTGTCAGCTTCTCCAGCCCCATGGCTTTTCCCCAAAGGGGAGGTGGGACCTCATTGGTCAGCACCCAGGGCTGGGGAGAACGGACCTGTGTTTTGGTGTTTAGTAAGGTGACCAGACGTCCTGCCAGGGACAGTTCCGATTTTTGGAAAGAATGCACAACAAGCTAGGGAACGGCGGGAGAACGGGAAGGGAATATACGGTTTTCGGCGGCCAAGCAGTCAGTGGTGTCCCGCTTTACCAATGTTAAAACCTGGTCACCTTAGTGTTTAGCTCTGTAGACCCTGGGCCCCAGGCAGGCAGCCTTGGGTCCCGCCAGCCAGGGGAGGGCTTAGTTCAGTGCTGCCTCAACTAGGCCACTTGCCTGGTACACAGGAGGTGTCCTTAACTCCCCCTGGCAGAGGGAAGTGCTCCGACAAGGCTTCTCTGACCATGACCCCACCTCACTCCCAGGAAAAATTAAGTTCTCTCTCTTTTGAGCTCCCATTCCGTCTTGTTAATAACGTTATAAATGTTCCCATTAACTGCACATTACCATTAACTTCCGTCTCCCTGACACCCTTCCTCAGCCCGTCCCCAGGGTCCCCTGCCCACCTGGAGGTGACCACTACCAAACGTCTGTATTTATCATCCCTTTGCTTTGATTTTGTGACATGTGTCAAAGGTGTTCAGGTGTCCCGGTTTGTTTATGTTTGAGGTCCAAATGTAAGAACTTGTGTCCCTCTGCACTCTCAAAAACCCTGTAAATCACGCAATCATTTAACATACACCTCTTTTGGTAAAGTTAACCAGGTGTTCCTATCACCAGCACTGGCCGTCCTCAATGGACTGTGAGCTCCCCGAGACCAGGGCTTCTCCTGGGCTTACCCCAGCCCTTAGACTAGAACCTGGGACCAATAGGAAGCTCAGTAAATGCTAAACGCCTGCATGCTCAGGGGTCACTGGATGGCTCGGGGCGGCCATTCCTATTCTGAGCACATGGCAGGGCAGTGCGACAGGAGCATTTTGCCTGTGCCAGTCTCTGCAGGAAGTGTGGGCGCTGCAAGCAATGTTGTGATCAGAAGTGTCCCCTTGCTGGAGGGGTTACCTCCCTGCACCTGGGCAAGGGGCCCTTGCCCTCCATAACTGAGCCAGCCCCCAGCTCACCCTCAGGCCCACTGAGATAAGACACCCAGCCACAATGCAGACGAGGCTCACAGGCCTGGGGTAGGGGCCCTGTTTTCTATTTCTGGCCCTGCTGCTAATAAGCTGGGTGACCTTGGGCAAGTCATTGTGTCCTTCCTCTTGTAAAATGAGCTTGGGCAGAGACAGCTAATCCTCCCGCTAGAGAACTCATCAGAATCACTTAGGAAGCTTAAAAGTGCAAGTCCCCAGCGCTGGCCCACAGGAACTGAGACAGTAAGCCTGGACGGGGAGTGATATATGCATATTCACATGGTAATAAAGGGATAGTCAGAAATGCTTGCCCAGGATGAAGAAATTAATTCATACACAGGGAATTATAAGAAGCACTCCACACCCCCAGTCGTGCCATAGGCAACCACTTGAAATCACGTTTTAGGTGGTTACTATCTTATTGCTAAATATAAGTTCTTATTTTATCAGCTTCAAACATTATCCATTGCCTTCCAGCTATGCTAGCTGAGGGTTCAGTTCACTCAACCCTCCCCCATCCCCACTCTTCATATAGTCCTGGCACTGTTTCTGGAAGCTGCATTTTAATGGAAACCCCAGGGGATTCTGAGGTAGCCAGCCAACCAGCCACACACAAAGAAACATTGATCGGTTGCTTCCTGGATGAGGATAGAGCCTACAACCTGGGTATGCACCCTGACTGGGAATCAAACCTGCCACCTTCTAGTGTACGGGACGACGCTCCAACTGAGCCCCACTGGTCAGAGCCCTCAGACCATCCCTTAATCCATGGTTCTCCTGCTCAGCGTCTGGACCCTTTTCCCACCTCTGGGAACTTGGAAAGGCTGGGCATGGGAGTCATGCTGGCCACCACCCCTTCTGGGTTTGTGGTGGGTGGAACTGCCCTGCCCCCTTGCTACCCCTTCTCAGTGTCACCTCCATGCCCTAGTTGGGTAGTTAGGATGAGCAGATGTGTCCTTTAGGGACTGGCTCAAGCAGATTGCTGAGCATGTGACTTCTTTATAATTGCCCAGAGTGGTGCATGCAGACAACAGCACATACAGAAATGAGAAAGCACGCACTAAAGCTAATGAACAAGGACGAGCTCGCAGACGGGGAGTGAGAGAAGGCAGGCACAAAATACACACGCAGACTCCACCTGCACCAAATTGAAAACCAGGCAAAACTGGAACACAAAAGCACCACAAATATGCAACAACACCGGCCAAACTCATCTCCTGGGATAGAGGGGGTTACCTTTGGGGGTGATGTTCTCTTTGAGATCGGAGTACTACACTGCACAGGTGTGTTCACTTTGTGAAAACCTGAGCTCTACCCTTACCATTTGTACACTTTCCGGAATGTACTTTTCCTTACAAGTGTTCCCAACAAAGACAAGAAAAGCCAAGCGCCTTCCTTCCTCCCAGTAAACAAGCCCTCCCTTACGATGGGTCCAGGCAGACAGGCAAAGCCAGAACTGGGCCTGGTCTCTTGTGGCCCGCAGTGGGTGGGGGAGGGGTGCTGCCCAGACCCCTACCGTGCAGATCACCATGTATTTCAGGGTTCCGACCTGACACCCGCAAAGTGTAGTGGCCTGCTGGGTCAAGGTAGTGGTGGGGAATGAGGCCCAAGCATGTCCCCTGGGCCTGAGACACGAGCCAACTAAGACTTGAACGCCATCTTCTCCACCTGCTAGCAGCCGAGCTGTCCGGGGAGAGGGTGGGCTCTGGGCCCCCTGCCAGCCTCCCCAGGCTGCTGGCCAGCTCAGTGTAAATATTATTACCTCCCACGCATCTGAAGGACGTTAATTATTAAAACACATGCCACCCAGGGTAGTGCACTGTAATTAGGTTCAAATTAAATTAGCATCCTCTTGTAATTATGACATCAATAACCACTCCTGAGGCCCCAGTTCTCCAGTCCCTCTGTTATTTCCCTACATGGGCTAATGCAAGAAAAGGGTCCACGACTCCCTGGGACGTGGACATAATCAAACCAATAAATAAAGCGGAGGCAGCTATGCAAGCCTTTCCCTACTGCTCACTGGCAGGGAGGAGAGTGAGGAGGGCCACCAGGGAGGGCTCTCGCTCTCAGTGCTTCCCTGGTGGTTCTGCTGCATCAGCCTGCAGAGACCAGAAATCCCAGAGCCTTCACAGACCAGCAGCGCTGCTTCCGGCCATCTGTTAGCCCAACTCAGCCTCCTCCTGGGCCGCCTCCCCAGCCACGGGCCAGGGCCTCAGCCCGTCTGGGTGCTCTGCGCACGGCTGCGGCTGTTGTAAAGGTGCTGGCATCTGCTGCCTCCTTCACACCTGGCCTGGACATGACCTTGCCACTCACTGAGTCCAACACTGTGCTAGTGGCTGGCTGGCTGGATAAATAAGTTGTGTTTAGAGATTTTGTTATTTGGGAAGGATGGGGGAGCGGGGGTCCTGACACCGAGGAGCACGTCTGTAATTCCTGCCGGGGAAGGACCTCCGGAGAGGTTTTGGGTGCTATGTGGGCAGGTGCTGATGCTAACGAGCTTCAACTGTGGATGCACCTGCACTCGGAGTGCCTCCTGAGGTCCTGCACCTTAGGGTTTGGCTTGCCTCACCCCAGTCGCAGCCCTGCCCAGAACAGACCTAGGAACTCAACAGACGTGGCCGAGAGAGGGACACGAGGCTGGGGCCAAAGCCGGACCAGCGGCGGCAGCGCCCCCGACCTCTGTCTGAAGCAGCCCCGGGAGAAGAAAGGCAGGAAGGACGGGGAGGTTCGGGCATCATTCAACTGGAGAACCAGAGGGTTTATTTTGGTGCAGTTGTAACCAAGGCAACTGTTAAGATGGTGAGATGATTTCAGACCCTTTCACAAAAGAGTGGGTTGGCATCTTGCCCCCCGAAAATTGTGCTCAAGTGAATACACACTGAGTGGTCCCACTAGGAGGTAGAGAAATGGGAGAGATGGGCATTCTTTTCTCCGTGATGGCTAAAAATAAAGGGGGAGACCACGGCAAGAGGTGGCTTGCTGCTGGGTCAGGACAGCGTGTCCAGGAGTGGGGACAGATGGAGAGTCACACAATTCATCACCTAGCGGACTTCTTGGGCCCCCCAAGGAGCTGGTATGAGGAGCACAGCCCTTGTTATGATCCACTCAGAGGGCTGCGCATAGAGACCCAATACCTCTCCCCTCCCCGCCTCATTCCTCCTCACTCTTGATGCTCCCTTTTAACCAGAGTGCATCCCGAGTACTGGGAACATACATTAAACTTTTTTTTTTTTTGCCTAAAACAGGAGTCCTGGGGACACTCCAGGTGAGTCCTGAGCCTGAACAAGTGGATGGAGGGGCAGAACTGCCAGGAGCTAGAATTTTCAGGGGCCCAGGATCTCTGGTATAAAAATGAGAAGCAGCCCAGCTGGCATGGCTCAGTGGTTGAGCATTGACCTATGATCTAGAAGGTCAGCGTTTGATTCCTGGTTAGGGCACATGCCCGGGTTGTGGGCTGGATCCCCAGTGTGGGGCGTGCAGGAGGCAGCCAATCAATGATTCTCTCTCATTGTTGATGTTTATCTTTCTCTCTCCTCCCTTCCTCTCTGAAATGAATAAAAAAATTAAAAAAAAAGAGAGGCAGCTGCCCAGCCACTGTGCTCAGTGGCTGAACACCGACTGATCTAGGAACCATGAGGTCACGGTTCGATTCCAATGAGGGCACATGCCTGGGGTTGCTGGCTTGATTTCCAGTAGGGGGTGTGCAGGAGGCAGCCAATCAATGATGCTTCTCTCTCATTGATGTTTCTATCTTTCTATCCCCCACCCTTTCTCTCGCTCTAAAAAAAAATCAATAAAATAATGTTTTAGAAAATAAAAATGAGAGGGCTAGGCAGGCCCTACCTACACTAACTTTCCCCAGGACCAAGGATCAATTTTCATGGCAGTTGGCATCTCACCCAGATCAGCAGGTGGGGCGGCAACTGGGCTGCCAGGAAGCAGCGCCAGCACATTTCACCAGAGTACAGGCCTGGGGAGGGCAGGCCACACGATGAGGTCGGGGTAGGGGTAGGGAGGACAGGCAGATCCTTAGACCCTGAGGACGGCAGAGGGGTGACCACCAGTCTCTCTCTCTCTCTCTCTCTCTCTCTCTCTCTCACACACACACACACACACACACACACCTGCTCCTCTCCCTGGCAGGCCCCTCACTACACCACAGTGGCTGCCCTCAGGTTGCCCTGCTCCCTGGGGGCCAGCAGTCCCTGGCGTTTCTGAGCTGTGGGCCAGCTCTACCTTGACAACTGGGGGACACTGTCAAGTCAAACGGAGCAAGAGATAATCACCTGGAGACAGGCACTCCTCGGCCACGGCCTCTAGAGCACACTGACCTTCAGCTCCATCTCTAAAGAATGACGGCGGAGGGAGCTGAGCAGGGATCAGGCCCCCAATCTTGCCCACGGCGTGCCAGCCTGTCTGGTGTTAGCTATTCCTCCTGCTGCCAGGAACAGGAAAGTCGCCTCATGGCCCTGTAAGTCCCTTCTGGCCCTGGTGGGGCCCTGGCAGGACTGAGCCTGGCCTGTCCTCTGTGGAAGGTCCTGGGCATGGCTTGCTGAGCTGCTCCAATCTCTAAGGTCCTTGAGGGCAGCCACGTGCAGTGTCCAGAATGATGAGTCAAAAAGGAGATCTGCAGCCTTCCGCGCGTGGCCAAGGTGCCAGGTGATGCCCACCATACCCTAGGGGTTGCTCGGAACAGGGGAGGACAGCCCCGTTCCCACTGACAGGCATGCTCCTCTCCACGACCAGCCTCCACGATGAGTGAAAACAAAGGGAGAGACGCTGGTGAGAGCGGGCCTGCCTGTTGGGACAGACAGCGTCCCCAGGAGTGAGGAGACACGTCATCTACACTCTTGCTGACTTCGTGGCCCCCTAGAGAGCTGGGCGTAGTCCTAGCTGGGTTCCTGGGAGTGTGGCTAGGCACGCGGTGGCCATCTGGGAGCCACCAGGGCCCAGGCTCCCGGCACCACCATGACCAACAAGGGCTGCAGACAGCATGTGCTACTTTATTGGGCCTCCAAAGCTTTAAATACAGAAAAGGAGAGGCGTGCTGGCATTTGAGAATGGACGGGTCAGAGAAATCACATGATCAACCGCTGGACAGAGCTGGGAGGAAAGGCAGTCTGGGATAGAAGTGGGGTGCTCTCTGGCAGCGGGCCTCCAGTGCCAGGATCACATCTCTGTTAGCATGAAGTCTTTCATGTTTCTTCCTGATTTGAGGACAATTTTTAAAAAACCACAACCCCCCGTCCAAATAAAAACAGGAAATCAGCTGGGAGAGACTGGACGGCAGGGCCCATCATCTCAGAAGACAGGTTCTTGAGAGCCTCAGGCTCCCTGCACCCCACCCCCAGCCCAGATGCTGCCCTGCAAGGCATTTCCACACACTGAAGCAAAGCTGGACCCACTCTATGCCCTGATCTGGAGTCTGGAGCGGAAACACCCTCCTGGCAGAGGAAGAGGTACTTTGTGAGGGGTGCTGGGGCTGGACCCGATTCCCTGCTTAGCGGCTGTAGCCAAACTCATCTGCGTCATCGGCTCGGAAGTCTCCGTAGCGCCACAGGTTCAGCTGTGAGAACAGAAAATGGCTCGTCAGGGAGGTGGGGCCTGCTGGAACCCCGGGTGGTCAAGCCCCCTCTCTCAGCACCCCCGGAGCTCCGGAGGGGAAACTCACCCTGGCGCTCTTGGCCGACTCCTGGGCGTTCAGGTATTCTGTGATCTGGAGGGAGGGAGAAAGGGAGGGGGTTAAGATGAGGGTATTCACAACTGGGCAGCCAGAGTGACCCTGTCAGATGCCCAGGTCAGGGCCACGTCACCCCCTGCCCAGTGGGTCCCTAGCTCCCACAGAGTAAAAGCCAACGTGCGTGCCAGCTGTTTCCCAGCTCCACACTGGCTGTCCATCTGCCGGAAGCTCTCCCCCTCCGGCCCACCTGGCTACAATCCCCCCCTTTCAAATCTTTGATAAGTATTGCCTTCTTGGTCGGGGAAAGTGGCTGGGTGGGAAGAGATCACCAAAGAACTAGTATGCACATAGGCATGACCCATGGACACACACAATAGGGGGTGAAGGCTGGGTGGGCTAGAAGGTCAATGGGGAGCGGGGCGGGGAGCAGGGGAAACGGGACATCTGTAATACTTTCAGCAATAAAGATTAAAGAAAAACAAAAGTATTACCTTCTTGAGGCCTCCAATGACCTCATTTAAAATTATAACCAGCCCTGCCAGTGTGGTTCAGTGGTTGAGTGTCGACTTATGAACCAGGAGGTCATGGTTTGATTCCCCGTCAGGGCACATGCCTGGGTCGTGGGCTGGATCCCCAATAGGGTATGTGCAGGAGGCAGCCAATCAAGAATTCTCTCTCATTGATGCTTCTATCTCTCTCTCCCTCTCCCTTCCTCTCTGAAATCAATAAAAATATAGTTTAAAAAAATTATAACCAGCCCCTCCCACATACTCCTGATTCTCTTTACTTTAAAATGAAAACCTTTTATCTTATTTTCTTTTTAAAGAAATGGCTTTTATTATTTTTTAGTTGAATTTATTGAGGTGACATTGGTTCACAAAACTATACACGTTTCAAGCGTATACCTCAACTAAACATAATCTACATGCTGCACCATGCTCCCACTGCCCAAAGCAAAGTCTCTGTCCATCCCCGTTGCCCCCACTTTGCCCACCTCCACCTAGCCCCACCCTTTCCCTCTGGCTAACACCACACTGTTGTCTGTGATATGTGTGATATATATATGTGTGTACTAGTACCTGTGATGGGTTTTTGCTTAATCCCTTCACCTTCTTTCATCCAGTACCCCAAATGCTCTCCCCTCCCATCTGACAGCTGTCAGTCTGTTCCAAGTGTCCATGCCTCTGGCTCCATTTTGCTCATTAGATTCCACATGTAAGTGAGATCATACTGTATTATTTACATTTTCTCCTTTTCCACTGCATGTATCCTCTACCATTCTATTTCACTGACTTATTATATCTATTTTTATTGCTCATCTCCTCATGCTTGCACGTAGGCTCCACAGGGGAGGAATATGTCTCTTACTCGCTGAGAAATGTAGGCCCTCAATAAATGTTTGCTGAAAGAATGATTAGATGAATCAATGAACACGTTAGGTGTTTATCTCAGGGAAAAGGAATTTTGTAGACACCAGATACATTATGGTAGCTTCGCCTGGGCAACACAGATCTCTAGTTCTACAGGGAAACTCAAGTTGATGCCTTGGAGCAATCTCAGGACACTGGGCATTTCCAGGGGGAGGACCAGCATCAGGTCTCTCCTGTCCAGAGGAGACATAGGAGCAATTCACACTGGGGTCTTTCTCCAAATGAATTTTCAACTCGCATAAGCAGTCCAGGGAACCACACACCGCTGAAACACTACGTGGGAAGAGGGGCAAGGCAGAGGGGCTGGGAGTTGGGAAAGCAAGGGACACGTCAAGACAGAACACAGGTTTCAATCCTGCCACCTTCATCCTTCCTCTCGGAGTGAGTGTGGGAGAGCACGAGCTGGCCCCAGCCCATCCCTCGAGGCTGGTGTGTCCCGGGATCTCAGCTATGGCTTAGTGAGAGGCTGGGAGGACTCTGATGAGTAGGGTCCTCAGTGGAAGGGGCCGCTAGTCCCCTGAACAAGATCATAATGATCGACACCTCAACAGTGCAAGCCAGTTCCCCAGGTGTCAGCCCCACCCTCACAGCCCAGCCTGGGGAGCAGCAAGCTCTCATCTCAGGAAAGGGAGACTCAGGCCAGCTCCAGCCCTGGGGGCTTTGCAAACAGGCTGGAGGGGTGTTGTGGCAGAGTCCCCTCAGACCCCTTGGCACTGCCGCCTGGCTCTGGCAGCACCGAGTGCTAGGAGCTGGTTATGGACTTGGAAGTTGTATGTTGGAGAAAAGGAAGTGAGAGTGGGTGAGAAAGCAAGACAAGCTTTGAGCCTTTCTATGCCACCCCTGGCAAAGCTTTCCGGCCTGTCCTGGGGGTACATGCACAGGGAACTTTCCGCTCTAGTTTGCAGCTGCATTCTCAGCCAAACCTGCAGCCAATTAATTTGGGATGTAATTAGCTTTTTTTAAAAAACCCCAACAAACCGAAATCCATTATCTTTCCCCAGCAGGAACAGCAGGATGGTGGGCTCCTGCTCCCTCCCTGGCTCTTGGCGCAGTCCCCGGTCCCCTCTGTGACGACAGTTGGAGACACTAGGGGCCTGCCCCCGCAGTGGTGCCCACCTCCGCATCACATACCACTTTCTGGAACTGCTTCTCCTTGCGCACCTCCACCATGACCAGTCCCTCCTTCACCAAGCCCAGCCCCACGTCCCCCTTGGAGTCTGCAAACTGCAGGGTGACGTGGGGGCAGCTGGCGCTCAGGTGCTCCACGTTGAGCAGGCACTGGGTATTCTGGATGTCCCGCACCACGCTGTCCACGGCGTCTGTTCGAGCATCCTCCTGGAGCAGAAACATCCAGGGGAGGGGGAGAGGGGAGCCTGAGCAAAAGCTGGTCCTGGTCCTGGACCTCCAACTAAGTCACCGGGTGGGCGCCTGCAGCTCACTGCCCACTTAGATCCTACTGAGGGAGGAGGCAGGCTCTGGACAGGAAGTGTCCCCTCTCCTTCTGTCCCTCCTCCCTCCCCTCCAAGCCTATCTGTATGTTATCCCATCCTTCTCCCCAACCCACCTACTGTGTCTCTGAGGGCACGTGGCTTTTCCACAAGGCTCACGAGCCTGCACCTGCTGCCCAGGCCCCACCACTCCCACCTTGGCTGTCCTTGCTCCGGCAGTGACCTCCCAGTCCCCACTTCTCTGCTTCTACTTCATCTCAGGGTCTCTCCACGCTCTGGCCTCCCCATCCCCACAGACTGACTGCCCTGGATCTACTCTGTCAACACCTTTTCCTGCTGTTTCCTCAGCCCTGCAGTCATTCTGTGAAAAGGCAGAAAACCTTCCGTGGTGCTGACTCCTACCCTACATGTGCCCCTCAGCAGCCTGCATCTGGCAGCCGCTCCAACCATGCCCCTCACTCTGAGCCCCAGGGACTCCTGGAGGCTGAAGCCACGGGTCCCTCCTCCGCCTGCCCGGCCTCCCGGGGGCGCTGGAACTGCAGCTGGAGTGGTGCGCCTGCAGCCCTGAGCACAGTCTTCCTCTCGGGGGCACAGTCATCTCAGGCTCTTCCTTAGGCTGTGGGGACGTAGGCTGTCCTCTCCCATCTCCTGTCTACAGACCACACTGTACACCCCCAGGTTTACACTCAAATCCACGACAGAGGCTCATCTTGCTTTCCACACCGAACACTAGAAGGCCACATGGAGCTCCCACAGCGTCTAATTTGCCCCTTCTCACCTCCCTTAATTTGGCCAGCAGCAACAGACCCACATGTAAAATCCATCTTAGCCTCTGCCCCTCCCACATCCCCACCTGCCCCGATGGTGCTCGGGGACCCGGCCTTTCTCCCCAGCCCCACTCGCATGGCCCTGGTTTGATCACCATTGCCCCTTGCCTGGATTTTCAATGCAGTTGTGTCCCCACAATTCCTTCCAGTCTCCTTCCCTGTTCTAGAACGCTCAAAACCAGACTCGACCATATCACACTTCTGCTGACAATCTGCCACACCCCTCCTGCCCATAATACACAGAATAAACTTGATCCCCAGGCCCTGACCGGCTTTTCCCTTTACATTTCCTGACACTGCCCGCAAGCCGAGGGCCCGGCTATGGTGGACTAGTCTTTGCCCCTGGCCATGGCCCTACGCATTCCCACGAACTAGCTCAAGTGCTCTGATGCCACCACCTCTGGTACCTTTCCTCAACTTCCTCAGTCACTCCCATGTTTTGAGTCCTGTTACTAAGAGACCACTCATTGCTTCCACTCCTGTCAGCCTGTAGGGGCTGAAGGAATGGCTGAGTGTCACTGGACAGTCCCTTTCGGAAGGAAAGAAGGTGCGTCGACTCACATCTTGGGGCACCTGGATGAAGGCGAAGGCATACTCCGTGGCTTGAGCTGGCAGCACACGAGTGCTGAAGGCAGGTGGCAGGGTACCCAGGCGGGCGGACGGCAGGATCTCTCTCTGCAGAGGGCACACCAGGCCAATAGCATCACACACTTGATGACCCCTTGTTCCGAAAAGACAACTCTTGTGGCCAGGCCTCTGGGCGTTCTGATGGACGGATTTTTCCACTAGCCCACGGCTCTATCGGAGGGACTGCCCGCTGAGTCACTGCAGTGAGGCCGTGGGAGAACATGGCTCGCTGGCGCCTGCAGTGGGCAGCTGTGGCTCACACGCTGTTAACCCTGGGCCTGGTGTGGGCACACTTGTTGGTTCCCACTAATATAATTGGATAACTGGACTCTAATCGCTGTTTTCTTTCCAATGCCTTCCCTCTTCCACACCAGGGGCGCTCCGGCTGGGAGAGCTCACTAATACAAGGGTCCGGCAGTGCCCTGGCTGCTCATGGTGCTGGTCAAGCCTGGGAGGACCTCTTCTCTGGTGGATTCCCAGGTAGTAAATTGGGTGTATGGCCCAATTCTGGGCTTTCTGCTAACTGACCCTCAACTCTAGTCCTTGAGGAAAGTAGGCAGCCTCAGCCACAGCTCAGGAAACACCCCCCTGAATTACAGCGCTCTCCCAGGCACTCCGCCACCTCAGGAGTGTCCTTCCCAGCAAACCTCGGTTTTGGGATGTGCTGGACGTTAGCAGATGGAGACAAGCACCATGTTGAGCATGCACTGAGCATGAACTGAGTGTGGAGGGCCTTCCTGGGCCTCTCTTCGGAGGCAGGGCAGAAGAGGAAGCATGGGCATGGCTGGGCACTCAGAGACCTATGGGTACACACAGGCCTCTGCCAGAGACGCCAGTTTTGCCTGGTCACTCAGGGGTCACGGCCTGTCACACAAATAGTAGATGGCCTTGACCTAGGGAGCTACTGTGTTGAATGGCCCTGGCAGCCACTTAAAGCCCCCCTCTTGTCCAGCTCCCGGCCCCCACTCACATTGCCGTAGTCAATGTAGAAGACGTGCACTTTGGCAGGAGACTCGACTTTCTCGACTCGGGCCCGGTACCTGCAATGGCATCATGGGCAGCGTTCAAGGGGCAGCCCCGAGGAGTCAGTCTCCCCGGAGCCTCAGTGGTGGCAGAGGAGTGGGATTGCACTTCCCTGTCCAGGGGTCAGAGAGCACACCCGCGGGTGTCATAGAGGACAGGGCTCAGACTCCATGGGGGCACTGTGGTCACCATTTAATAGAACCAGAGCATAGCTGGGAGCAGAGGGAGGGGGAGGGCAGCATGTGAAGCAGATTAATGTGTCCTTGGGGCATAAAGCAACAAGACTAATGACTAGATTGATGTCTGCTGCTGAAACTCAGCACACTAAACAGCAGCTGTAATTAGCCGGCAGAAGTGTCTGGGAGGCCGCAGCGGGAACACATCCAAGCCACTTTGTCACCCTGGGAGGGCCGTGGGCCCTGCTCTCGGTAGACCAGATGTAAATGACCTTGCAGCCTGTGGAGGCTGTTGTTCATGTCCCAGACAGTTGGGGTGGAGGCTGGGTGGCTGGCCTGGGCTCACTGAGACATCATTTTTCCTGAGTGGGGTGACCGGTGTGTTCGAGAGCCCCAGACAGCCAGGACTCCCCAACAGAGTGAGGGGACAGAGGAGGAGCACACTTCTGTAGTCTGGAGGCTGGCCGGACTGCAGGAGAATCAAGGCCCAGATGGGCTCTGGGCAATAAAAAGGGCTACCCTAGGGAGGCGGCCAACGTCAGCACCACCCCAATGGACACCAGGCTGCAGAGGCAAATGCCTGGTCTAGCTGGTGGCCCTGCCTCCTACTGCACTGCTTGGGCCCAAGCGGCTTACCATTCTCCATCCACAAATTTGGCAATGCAGAATTCTCCCCGGCGCGGGGCGTAGGAGCCCTCGACAGGAGGGTGGCTGGCGATGTCGTTCCGCATGTTCTCCATTAGCTTCTCCAGCTGGGTGCCTGATGGGGGGGAAAAGAGTGGGACCAGGGTACCAGGTTCTTTAGAAGCTCATTCTGGCTAGGGAAGCAGATGAGCCTGGGCGTGGGTGGGCTGAGGAATTCCGTAGAGCGCCTGCAGCACTGACTCGCCCCTCCCTCAGGAGGCCCTCTCTGCTCTCTGCTCAAGAGGTCTCATGCTGTCTGTCTTCAAAGGCAGGGTGGTGACCTGCTGACGGTAGAGCCCGTGGGAACACTCCTGGGCTCTGGGGAAGGGGGTGGAGAATGTGAGTGGATGTGGAACAAGGCCAAGGCCAACCAGCCTCCTGTAGGGTGGGAGCTGGCCAGCCTGCAGCCCATTCTCACAAGAGCTGGCCCTGGCTTGGGCCACAGAGGTGGTGACTGACGGCAGCCACGCTCTGCAATGTCTCCTAGGGGCCAAAGTGGAGAGAAAGGATAAGCCCCATAGAACCCCGGACAAGGAAAGGCCTGGGCGTCTGAGCCATAAAAGACGGAGAGCAATTCTGAGACACGGTGCAGCCTCAGTGTCTCAAACTTGGCCACTCTGACGCGTCACTCCGTGAGACACATGCTGAACTGAACTCCCAGTGCTGTCAGGTTAGGATCCTTCCCTCCCATCCCACTGCAGAGGTGGGGTGGGGAGGGAAGCTCTCCTTCCCTGCTTGTCTTTCCTGAACTCTGACCTTGGGGCTCTGGTGCTTGCCTGAGTTTTTGTTTTCTAGGTTTAGCAACACCTAGGGTCTTCTCAGGTTCCCTTCCAGCTCCTCCTCCTGCCTCCCACTTGCTAAGCCAGCATCAATCCCCAGTGGCGTCTTTACATCCCTCCTGGCCCTGATCCTAGGTCTGCATCAGACGTGCTGTGCCTGCTTTGCTCTCCGAGGTCAAGGTACTGGGTGCATGTGGATTCCTCTTTTCACCTTCAGGGCCCAAGGCACCACTCACTGTAACAGATGCCTAACCCATGTCAGCTGCTGGTACCCTTGTCAGTTGGCCTTACAAGTTCCTCGTCTGAGTGTATGTTCCTGCCATACGGCGAGCTCCTTCAGGGCACAGACCACAGCTACCCCGGTTGTCACTCTTGCAAGACCCAGGAGAAGCCCTGACGTGCAGGGCGCTCGCTAACTCAGCTGCATTGAGGGTGACCTCTGCACATGCACATGGGAGGTCTGTCCACCCTCGGGCTTCTGCACAGCCACTGCCTGGCTGCTTCAGAACAGGGGCTTATGGTGCAATGCCCTCCCCCTCACCCAGCAGTAAACACTACGATTCTCCTGAGAGAATGTTCCTCGCCTAGACAGTAAAATTTCAGGGACTAAGGAGAAGCCTCTATAGAAGACAAGTTCCTTCTATACTTGGTCTATTTTTATTTTTTTGCTCCAAGGCAACAGAAAGTAGGCTTTGCCTCCTCAAACAGGCAAAGCCCTCTGGGAGGTCCTCACACAGAGACCTGGTTGGTCACTTACAGCTAATGGAAATGCTTTCATCATTTCATCCGCTCCTTCTGAAGGCAGGGTCTCATTAGGAGAAGGGAGAGAGGACGTCCCCAAGAGGAGGTAAAAAGTTGCAGAAGAGCGGGGCTGTGTGTGCTGAGGTTTATTTTCCTGGCTTCCATGGAGCCACTGGAGGACAGGGTTTTCTCTGGAGCCCACTGCAACTCTCCAGACAATGTGCCATGAAGCGCTCACTCCCTTTTCCAATGTTCTAAGAAGACACGGTTTCCTCCTTCATTCTCTGCCTTTATTTTCTGCCTTGGCTACTGCTTGCTGCAGCGTCATGGCTCCCTAGGGCTGGCAGGCAGCGGGTGGGCGGGGTACGGGCGGTACCGACGGGTCAAAGACCTTGAACCCTCAAGCTCTGTCCCTGGGAGACTTTAGGGTCCTGTTCTTATTCAAGGGGAGTCCTCCCCAGCAAGATGGGAGGTGGGCGGAGCCCGTCTGGGAGCTGTGTACTCTGGGGGGGAGGGGGTCTAGCTGGCGCCTGCGCTCAGGAACACCACCCCTGTAAGACTCCTTCCAGCACACGCAGACTGGAGGCTGGGTTTCTCTTGGCTTCATTCCCAAGGCAATGGCTGGTCCAGCTTCCACCAGGATGGCAGCTGACCTCAGAGAACCTGATCTAGCCTGGCCAGTATGCTCAATGGTTAGAGTGCTGGCCCATGAACCAAAGGGTTGCAAGTTTGATTTCCGGTCAAGGGCACATACCCGGATTGCAGGTTCATCCCCTGCCCAGTTGGGAGGCAACCAGTCATCGGTGTGTCTCTGTCATAGATGTTTCTCTCTCTCTCTAAAAACCAATGGGAAAAAATATCCTCTGGTGAGGATGAGCAACCAGAAAAGAGAACTTGATCCTGAAGGCTCATCAGCTCCATCCTTGCCCCTCCCCGCTTCTGCCCTCCCAAGTATAGCTCAGGTACAGGACTTGAAACTGTCAGTTTTCCTTGGCAAAATGACATTAGCACAAAAGCAGCTGCCTGGGAAATATCATTAGCGAGGAAGTGGCTGAGACGAAGCTGTTGGTGATCTGGAGGGGGCCTGGGTGGGCCGAGCAGAGCTGCATCCTGTCAGCCAGGCGGCCGCCCTGAGTGCCAGTGACATCTTCCGTCCGTCCTCTCTCTCGGCCTTGCAAGGACCAGGCTCCTGGGCCCTAGAGGAGGCTCTAAGAGCCCTCTCCTTGCTCGGGGTGGCAGTGAGAGGGAGGTCAGGTTACAGGGAGTGGAGGTGGGAGGCTGGGCCGAGGAATCTGCCTTGGGGACTCTGGCCACAGGGCACAGCACTGGAGGGCAGGAGGGAGGAGGATGGAGAAGTCCTTTAGAAAGATGCCTGGGGAGGACTTCCCCTGGTGTGCCTCCTGCTTCCATGGCAAATGGCTACCATTCAGGGCTGTGGTAACCCCTAGAGAAACTCTAGCAGAGACAAGCCCACACTCCCCTCCTCCACCTGCCTTCCCAGGAAACTGACCGGGAGAGGGCTCGGAGATGCCAGTTCTTGCTTCCTGACCACATAGAGACAATCTGTTCACTGCTTCCTGATAGGCTCTGAGGGCTACAAATCCTCATGCCCAGCTCATCCAGGGGTGCCTGGAGCAAAACAATTACCTAAGAGTCTCAGAGCACCACCCAGACAAAACTGGTTACCTCACCAGTCCTCAGCGGACCTGCCCAGCCGCCCACGCCAGAGCACACTTGCAGGTCATACACTGAGCAGTGCTGGGGCCTGGTGCTGGGCGGCAGGAGAAGGCCCTGGAGGCAGCTGGAGGAGCCAGGAGCTGAGGCAGCGCTGCTGGGCTGGGCCTGAGCACTCACCTGTCTCCACATCCTGCACGTAGAAGTGCAGGTCATCAGTGATCTCGGTCACAAACACTGGCTTATAGGTGGCCGAGCGCTCCTTCTCCTCCGGCACGGGTGGCACCTCATCCACAGGCTGCTCCACGTAGTGTGCCCAGACCTGTGTGCGGCCAGCAGAGGGGAGGAGGGGAGGAGGAAGTGAAGTCAGAAAGGATGTCAGGAAAGGGACTTTGAGGCAAGTGGGTCACCTGAGGCAAGTGAATTTGGGAGCCACCACGGGCACTCATGTGGCCCTGGGCTGGCCCCTGGATCCCTCCTACTTCTGGGAGGGGTGGGGAAGAGTGCTCTTAAGTGCTTCTGATCCAGTGGCTCTCAACTTCTGCAGGCATCAGAGCAACTGGGGAGCTTATTGAAGATGCAGGTGCCTGGGCCCCATGGCATGCCTACCGAAGTAGCATGTTCTAAAGGTCCCAAGAAAGTAACAAAGTGACACAGCGCAGGCTCTGGCGATTCTCATGCACACCAGCAGGACCTTGGCCCTGGAGTGGTTCTGGGCCCCCACCCCTCCCCCATACCACTCGGCAGGGTCACTGTCATAGAGCCACTGGCACTCCTGAGGCTCTGCAAGTGACAGCCCTGGGCCGTGGAGGGGAGGGCTCATCACTGTGCAAGAATGCCCCTTCTCAGCAGCTTCTCTGTCTTCATCTCAAGCAGGTTGCTCTGACCCAAGCTTAGAAGTGGGACTACTCCCTCCACCTTCCTCTTCCCTTCCTTCCCAGCCCTGAGCTGTCAGGGAAGTAGCAGCTCGGACGCTGATGCTGCGTGACAGTGCGTCAGGTCCAATCCTGTGGCCAGGAGGTTATCCCAATAGGGAGGCCTGTCAGCGCAGGGAAGGGAGGTGGCCTTCCAGCTGAGTAGGGGGAAGGCGGTGAGGGACTGCGGGAACTGGACCACACACTCCCCACAGACAGACACACAGAAGCAGGGGTGATAAAAGAACTAGCCAAAAACTTACATGCTTACTAGGTGCCAGGAGCCATTCTAAACATTCTCCAAGTATGAACTCATTTAATCCTCACAACAACCCTTGAGTGGAGATGAACGCGACACGCTTTACTCAGGGGAAACTGAGGCACACAGGCTTGTTAGGAGTAGAACCAGGACTTGAACACAGGTAGGCTGGCTCAGAGCGCTTCCAGAGGCTTTTGGCTTTGACTGGGCCTCTGGAGACAGCAGGCAGCACTGAGCAGTGGGTTTTATTGTGTTGTGTAACTGTTCAGAGCCTTCTCTGTGTCTCCTTTCCTTCCCTGGGAAAGTGAGGCAGTCTGACACGCAATCACCCGCTGACATGCGGATTCCTGGGTGGCACAGCCCCTGAGGCCAGGCTCCAGCCTGTAATGTGGCACAAGTGTGTGTCCTCCCACTAGAGGCTGGCATGAGCAACAGGAACTATCCAAGCCCAGGGTGGGGGAAGGAGTGGCTGCCAGTGAAAGGACAAAATGAGGCAGGTTATGGAATAGAGAGCCCACGGGGGAGGAATGCATACGTGAAGGACAGGTATCTCTGGCCTCAGCAATTAAAGCAATTATAAGGTAGATCAGAAGCAGCCCTGACCTGAGCAGCCTGGAGAGGCCAAAGCGCTTATCTTACTTGTAAAAGGATAGAAAAAGGCCACAGGTTAACTGGTGGGCAGGGCGTGTGTGTGGAGGAACGGGACACACATACATTCACAGAGGATAAAGAAAAGTCACAGGATAATGGAAAGAAGGAAACACATTTTCAGAGAATAGAGGAATGTTGCAAGATAAGGGGGAGAGAAAGAGGCTTCACCACATGGGCTTTGGCCTTTGAAACTGATACATGTAACAAAATAACCAATGAGGAAAGCAGGGGGGTCCTAAATTAATTAAAGGTCCAATTAGAAAGGGTCCCGCTCAAACAAAGAACTGCAGCAAACATAAACTGGAGGCAAAGGGACACCAGCAGGGCTTTTTGAATTTTCCCATTAGAGAGAGGGAGAGAGAGAGAGAGGAGGCTTTTCCCATTTGGGGGTCCCTCCCCAGGAGACACCTCTGCCCAGATGGAGTTTGTATATACTTATAATAAATTTCTACATTTTTATTAAAGAAATCTGTTAGTCCATGAATTTATTCATCTTCGTCGGACAAAAACCGACGAGAAGTCTGTACCCCATATCCCATGTTTCTCCAAGGCGTGGCTGAGGGAGATGGGAGAGTTATCTCTTGTGTCCAGTCCAAACCTCTGCCTCCCACACAGGCAGTGCCCTCCACCTTCAGAGGTTGAGCTCATGGGCCCCTGGTCCAGGGCTAGGCTCCACCCCAAACAGCGCCTGACCCCTCTCACTTTCCTCCAACACCTGTCCTACCAGCCAGCCACCTCCCTCATCATAAGCACCTCTGCTTCACTAGCCCCAGGCCCGGCCGCCATAGGAGAAGAGGGAGCAGAACTCCTCTTCAGTCAGACCAGGGACTCGGGCCTCACCTGTGCAGGCCCCCTGCCCTATGAAAGAGCCTCTCCAATCAGAGGTCTGGGCTCAGACACTGAGAGCGCTGGGGGGTGGGGCTGGACGACGACAACATAGCCCATATTCCTTCCGGTTCCAAGACCTGCAACCTGCTGAGGCTGCGCCTTTCCTTCTGCCCCCTCACTCAGCAAAGTGACTGCTTAGCCAGCCACACCTATCGGTTCTCCTGAGATTCTTGCAGCTCGAGCATCACGGGACTCTCACTGCCTCAGAAACAAGATGGGCTTGGAGTGGGCCTGAGCCTGGGAGAAGTTCTGGGTTCCCACTCTGCTTTCCTCAGCTGTGGGGGAAGGAGGCTCCATAGTAGAGTTGATGAATTGGGAACAGGCTGACAAGGTGAGAGCAGAAACTGCTAATGACTCAAGTCGAAGAGCCTTAGGCGACAGCATCAGGCTTCCTCCTGGGAGAGGGAGTTTCTTCCTGTAGGCTCAGGGCAGCAGCTGGAGGGCAGGCTCAGGGGGCAGCGGCTGGAGGGCATAGCGATATAAACTCAGTCCCCTTGCTCCCATGAAAGGCAATAAAGGGGCCATTGGGCCTATGACAGGCCCCACAGCTCACTGGGCCACAGGAAGGGAGCAGTGAGGTGAGAAGACACCAGCAGCAAGCAGTTGCCAAAGGACAGAAGAGGCAGTTGCACCTCAGCTAGAGGAGCCCCACTTCTAAGTGCGGGCTGGGTTCGCCCTCTGAAGAGTAGAGCCTGAAGGCTCCCTCTTTCCCTTGGGGTGTGGAGGTGTCGGGCCACTCCCTGGGGCGTGGCTGCCAGTGGCCCTCCGCAGGCTGGTAAGTGCTGCCTGGGCGGGAGGGGACCTTCTGGTGGGAAGGAGTCAGTCAGCCGGGACAGGCTTGGCTGCCCATATCCTCACCTTAAACATGGGTTCATTGTGCCCATATTGACTTACGTTGCCCTTCTGTAGAACTCGGGCAGGGAGGGGACAGACAGTGGCGAGACACCTGCCAGACATGTGCCATTTCCCCACAACCACCCCGGCCCTCTGATAGCTCAGATCCCTGACAAGAAAAACCCAAAGACCCTTCCAGCAGGAACAGTAACTGTGCACACAGATACACATCAGTCTCATAAAGCTCTGTTCCAGGTGTGTAGCAGAAGGAAGAGCTAGGGAGGGACCTCAGGGCCATGATGCTGGGTGGGATGAAGGTCTGGGAGCTGTGAATGCTCTTGGCCTTTAGTAGAGACAAGCCTGAGTCAGGCCTGGGCAGCAGGGCCTGGGATGTGGAGAGCCCCCCAGGTTTCTGGTCGGGTTGTGGGCAGCTCTCATGCTACGGCTACGGCTTACGGCCAGGATGGAGCTGTCCTGAGACAGGGCCCCTCTGTCACCCTCCAGGGCCCTGGCTACAGACCCGGATGGAAAAAGGGCAAGAGCAGCACCTCCCTCCTTCCTCATCTGCTCTGT